>ML777913.1:366414-395842 GCA_009831015.1 Picea engelmannii
TTGGTTTTCCCGGTTTGGGTTTCCAGGTGAAAAATCTCTGTGTAATGTTTGTATTTGCCATTGTATCTTTTCTGTTCTTTTCTGAATATTAGTTTGCAGTAGATATTGTACAAGGTTAGAATTTACAGTTTTTCCACGTGGAAATGAGTTTGTTAAAATGGAAGGGTGTTGCATTGCCAATAACTTCTGGGCCTCCACAAGTCGAGGGCACAGGTGAGTTAGATGGTCTTCTGTTAAAAGATTACACAAATACTTTGACTTATTATTTTCTGTGTTTCCCCCACCAACATTATTGCTAGGTTTCTTATCCCCCTTACCCTTATTTCTCTGTTTCTTATTTTTGTTAGGCTATTGGGTAGCCTTCGGGTTTTTTGATTGCAAACTGTGTACTTCCAATGCTTGAGTAGGGGGAGAAGTTGAACCTTTGGTCTAGCTGGTCACTGTCTATTGTATTGACAATTGTTGTAACTGGTTCGACAACTGATCAATGGGCTTAGTTTGTGTTGAACCAACAATACCATTCGCATATGGTCTAGATCTCTGTCTGGTCTTGTCAAGTATCGACCGTGATGCATCTGGAAAAATTTCATAAATTAAACTAGACTGAGAGTAAATCAACTCTAGTTGTTGAGATCTCATTATCGCTTATTCTTTTTAAATGACCTCGATGTTGTGACATATTTAGATAATTGAGGTACCAAAGACTTAAGGAACCACTCAAGAAGGAATGCTGGTGGGATTGGTACTTTTATCAAAATCTTTCAGCGTCTCCATTATCAGATGTGATCTGAGATATGGTCTACCTTTGTTTGCTCAAAGTTGGCCAGTAAATCGGTGTCGACATTGTGTATCATAGGTAATTGAAAATGGTTTAATAAAACCATTGCCAATTCACCAAATGTAGAGTATATTGATAACTCGAGATTGATGTACCATTTTACAGCACTCACGATGAGAGTGCGTTGAAACAAATGCAACTAGACAGAGTCATCTCTCAAAGAGTTGGATGAACACCATAAATGGAAGGTAGTCACATGATCGCTTGGATCTTCATTAGGCTTAGCTTTGAACTTTGGAATGTCCGAAGGAAACTTGGTTGGCATAGGAGGCCAATGTGGATCATGATAGATGGGTTCGTTTAATAACCTTGTCAAGTCTGGCAAGTGCAAAGTGGCTAGAAATGGTAATTTTGGTTGTCGATTATAACCAAGGAAAAAGAAGCTTGGAGTTTGGCTGGCACCAGGTTGCCAAGAAAAGTTAGGTTGTTGGCTAGGGTTTAGGTAATAACCATGGCCATGACCACTGTACAGGTTCTGCGATTGTTGAGACGTCATCGGCTGACTCTCGTAATAGGACATAGAACGTTGGGCTTGCATTGTATTCCAAGCATTTTGGGAAGGTTTGCCCCCTGCCGATCTGATGGGCATAGGTCCTAAGCCTTGCCTGGGGTTCCATTGGCTATGGAAGGGGTTTCCCTCAGTCAGCATCCCTGATGAGGGAAATGATCCCTTCCACGCATTTCAAGGTCCTTGTAAGGAAGGAATTCCTAAGTTTGCCCCTTGTACAGGAATAGTACCCTGCATAGGATTTTGTTGTCCATAACCAGGGTTGCCCTCGACTGAGACAACTACTGATGATAATGCATTTTTACCAAATGCATCGAACAAAGAGAACAGTGTCAAACATATCAAAATTCTATAAGAAGGAAGTCCTTGATTACCTGCTCCAAATGAACTATAGTTTACGTTCGGCCCGGTGGAGTGTTGGTGAGCACCGCCGAGAGAAGGGGATGAAGGAGGTATATGCCCCCCTCCATAAGGGAAAGTGTTATAGGGAGATGAAATCCCCCCATGGATCCTTGCAGAGGAGAATTTGAGCTCCCTGCCCCTAGACCTAAATTCTATAGAGTGGAGTAGTAAAGGATAGAGTTTGTATCGAAGCCAAGCATCTTGTATGAAAATGGAGGGCCTATCATACTCTGGGTGAAAGGACCAGTGATCTCCACCATAGAAGGAATTAGAACATTGCCCGATGTAGGGGTAGTCGAGACCATAGTGGTCCAGACCAATGGCGATTGGTTAGGAGGTGGAAAACCCCCTGTAGTGACAGTTGTAGAGGGAGTATGAGGATTCCCTGAAGAAGTAACAACATTTGTCTCCATCGCTTCTTGTGACACTACCTGACACTCGTAAGGGTCAACCTTTACAATGATGGGCACTGATATATCGGTGATCAAAGAATTGTATGGACCAAGAGCTTCCACTCCAAGGTCATAAATGGTTGGTTCCTCCAGAATCAAATGTTCTCCTCTCGGATATGGGTTGGGCATAGTTTCTTATGGCTCGGTCACCTCAAAAGACCCTTGTTGGTCTAGTCTTCGCCTTAGTGGTGGCGGGGGTGTCTCCAGATCAACAAGCGGTAGGAAAAGAAGCCTTCACGACCGTTGGAGCTCCTGATCCTCCATGGTGTGATAATTTCAATGACACAATAGGGATTTCTATTAATGTTAAAGACTATCACACACTAGAAAAAGATCCTATGTGATAAGACAAGAAGATCACTAGCTAGTTGGAAGAACAGTTACACCAGCCAACACTAGAGAAACTTACTGATGCAAGTGCAGATCAAATATGGAAGAACCCTCTGGGTATACTCTACAAAGCATGGCTTGATTTCTTCCCTAGGTACCATGGTATACCTTCATAGTCACCTGTGTAAGTTACTAAGATAAAGGCAACTAGTTTTCCAGTGCGCGAACAATCACCAGGTGGGTACAGTTGACAGTCAGGTGGACTACAATGAGCAGGGTATTAAGCCAAAAACCTATCAAGGGTATCGAAAGAAAGTGTTCTGGAAGACGACTGAGGACCTCAAACGGATTTGAGACCCATGAAGCTCTGTGGAAAATGCGATCAATGGAATCCCAAGATAAGCCCTCTATATGTGTTCCCCACTATGCTTGGTCCGACTTTGGAGGGGTTATATCGGCTACCTTTCCTCACATGACCTCGTGTTTATCCCCTGTATTAGAGGGTGGTCCCAGATAAATTTCACAGTTATTGGACCTTGAAGAACTCCCTATGACAGACTCCTATGTTTGTTTTTGTAGACTTGAAGAGTTTCCTCTTCAATCCTAAATCAAGGCTCTATCCTAGACTAAATTGACGGACCCTACAAACACAAAGTCTAATAACTTTTGATTAATCATTAATTTTAGTGGTTGTCTAAAGTCAAAGGGAATGGAAGTGAAACTAGTGATGTTCTTTAAGAGACGAAAGAGAAGAGCATAAAATGAAACTGAAAAAAAAACTATTTCTTCTTCACAAATAAAGATTTTCCAATTTAAACTCTTTCACCAAACTTTTCATAACTATTTTTCTCAAATCTTTGAAAAGAAAAAATTAAAACAAGATTTCACTCAACTACGAGCTACATAATGTCCTAAGTATTCAAATAAATAACTTAAGAAAACTTTATTTTCCTTGATAAATAAAGCAACTAACCTAAACTACTTTTACCAAACAAAGATTTTTTTTTTTTTTTTTCAAAATGATTCAAAATAAGAAACTTGAAAATGAATTATTTTTTACTTTCTTCTAAAGCAAGTGAAAGGGAAAAGTGAAGAAAATAAAAGACCAAGAAATGAATTATGGCCCCACTACGGATCGCACAGAGTCACTGACCAAACCCAACAGGCTGATCAGAAAAGACTTATAGACTTGTCTAAAACCCTAACAGAAAAACACAAGAAATATTTTAAATAATAAGCTAAACTGAGGTCAGAACTAAGCTACAAATTGTCGTAACAGAGACCAAGACAAGATCAAGAAAACCCCTGAGAAGTATGACTTCTGACAAGGAAGAGGATGACTGGCTCTTCTTTAAAAAATATTTTCTCAACACAGGAATGCTACTGACACTTCAACAACCGACATATGTACGCAAGTTGTCTAAAGGTAGGGTGTGTATGTATGCGTGTGGACCTAGTATAGGCTATGTACACCTCTGTAACTTCTCAAAAAATGAAAACTAATAGTTAAGAAAAGTAGGCAGGGAGTACTGGTATTGAATACCATAATCTCTTAAAGACACATACACTTACAGAAACTCAGAAAAAGTAATTAGACTAATTAAATCACCCAAAAAGAATATCCCCTAAAAACCCTAGAGGTCTCCCCAATATGGTTGCCAATTCTGATGGAAGTAGGAAAACCCCCTATGAACTACACTAGGGTTCTAAAGTGCGGGCAAAGCTAACAGTCTAAAGTCTCCTAATTTTAACATCTATCCTGACATTACCCCACAATCATACATAAAAAGAAAAGTATAGGGATCTTGTAGTCCTACCTTAAAATCTGCATCCGGTGTCGATCTGTTTGTTCTTGGTTGTTTCCTGACTGCAAGTCTCCTCCCAAGGATGATCTGCATTCATCAAAAGACAAACAACAAACTACAAGATTGCATTATACATATGGATTAGTGGGTTAGATATCATAACCAAAATGAAAATAAATCATGAACATTGAAGACATCATTTGGCGGGACAAAAAAAGTATTTGTTTATATTAATCTCACAAAGTCGGTTACAATATGAGACCAACGACTGCTCCTCAAAATCGGTCCTGGGCTCCTCTTCACCATGCACCAACTACTTCCATGTATTCTTCTCCTCTTCAGTTCTCTCTAGGGAAATGGCAAGGATCTGCAATGGAGGAAAAAAGGGATGAAAAAGGGAATTCTGGCTCAAACTCACAACATGGTTGCAAAACATTGAGGCAAAGGGGGGATGTTGAAATGGGCATAGTTTCTTTTATCTTGTGCTTCCCTTTGAAATGGGAACCCAACACCTTATTTTATAGGACAAAAATCTAGGTATTCGGTTGGGTGACCAGCTATAGGTGGTCAAATGATTAGTAACGGCCCAAAATCCTATATCCCTTTGCAATTTTTATTTTTTGCACTTTTGTGATCGTACGCAGGCTGTAATGGTGCAACAAGTGTGTGTACACAGGAAGTAGTGGTGCAGGGTGCATACATCTTCAATAAAATGGTTTTTTAGAAGAGTTATTCAATGATGGCTTGGAAAAGGTAGCAAGTAAGATGGCCTGATGCCGGGTAGGCATGTCTGGTGCAATTTAGGGTTATAACACTCTGGATTCCAACTAAAGGCTTCATATTTGTTCAACAATTTCTCAAATGGGGTAGTGATGATTGCATAATTTTTGATAAATTGACAGTAGTATCCAATGTGAACCAACGTTGACCACAATATTTTATCACTCTTAGGTAGGGGCATATTAAGTTTCACAACAATATTTGCAGGATCAACCAACACTCCTTCCCTGCATACTATATGTCCCAACATATTTCCAAAGGGTACAAAAAATATATATTTATTCAGGTTTAAAGAAATATGTAGTTTCCTGCATCGATCAACATCAATCGTAGTAAACCTATGTGATCCTTAAATAGGTTTTATATGGTTCAATCATCCATATAGACGTCAAGGAACTTATGAATAAATTCGTGGAATGCAACAATAAGTATTCGAGAGAAAATAGTTGGGGAATTATTCATCCCAAAGGGAATAATTTTATAAGAAAAGGAACCCCATTATGAAGTGAAGGTAGTCTTTGTATTATATTCTTTTGCAATTCTAACGTGATGGTAGTGTGAGAATCAATATATAAAAGAATAGGCTTCATTTCTCACTACTTGATCAAGGACTTCATCACTAAAGGGAATGGGAAAATGGTCATGTACACAAGTTGCGTTTAAACTCCTATAATCCATATAGATTCGTATATCATCAATACCCTTATTTCTCTAGATTACAATAGGAATGATCCACTCAACCTCATCCATAGGGAAAATTATCCCAACCACTAACATTCAATCAATCTCTTTCTTAACCATCCCCTTGACTCGTGAATTCATATGGTATGTTTTGTGATTGACATGCTTATAATTTGGTTTTAATTCGATCCTCATTTCTCCCAACTCCCCCTTAATCCCATTCATTTATGAAAAAGTATTAAGAAAGAGATTCTCATACTCCTGCAATAGAGAATATATCTTTTTCTGAGTTTTATCATCCCAATAATCACCTATGGACACCATCTTAGGTTTCTCATCACTCCCTATATTTATTTTCTATAACCTCAGAGGTTGGGTGAATGAGCTATTGATATCACCCGATATGGTATCCTTGACTTCTATTGTTCTGGTGGATTCCCGAAAGGTTAAATGTTTGAGTTCCTCCAAGTCCTCAGGATCTATAGGTACCTATCAACTTTATTGAAATCCATGGGTACTTTCATGGGGGATAGATACAAGCTATATTGAAGTAAGTTCTCATGGTCAAAGAAGACTATAAGTGGACATTTATGTTTAACGTCAGTACTAAACAACATATTATTGATTTTCTAGAGCACAACTGTGATTTTAGGGGTCTTACCGGAGAACGTGAAACCATGGAATAATTTATTATGAAGTTTCTTTGATCCAAGTGGATATTGGTGGCCACCCACATATTCCAACTAGATCCTCTTCATAGATTTTAGTTCAATACATTCTTTTGTACTTATTTGTAATTGTGGGTTCTACACTTATGGGGCTATCTGAAGCCCTACACATATTCTAGGAGGATACCGGTGGCCTCCCACCTAATCCAATTGGATTATTTTGGATGTTTTCATGTAAGCACATCTTTATGTACTTCCAAGGTCATTTTGGGTCCCTAAATGGTGTTTTTTTGTCTTGCCACACTCAAACTATAGACAGTTAAATTTTGAAACATAATGTGTATTTCTCGAAAATATCTTTCCAACATGCTATCGCGCACCTACAACGGAGGTTGTATGCAAAAGTTACGACCCTGAGAAGTTGAGGTACCAACTTACCCATAGGGGCCCACATGAATTTTGGCATTTCACCTCCTAGGGTTAGGTTTTTGGATGTTTAGAGTTTTGGCATTCATGAGTAATATTAAAAAGGAATCTGGATCCTCATTGTAATCATTTTTCTCATACATATGTGCATAGCAACCGCATCTCTTCTCAAAGATAGCTACCACCATTTGAGCAAGTTGTTTCAATTCAGCAGTTTTATAGTTTCAACCTATTTCATTTATTCAATAAAAGATATTGTTCACTGGATATCTGTGTTGTTCTCCATATCTATGTGTTTAGTGTATTTAGTTTGTTAATCAGTTTGTTCCCCTCTTCATTTATTTTTCTTTGTGCATGTGTCTAATAAGATCTGGGTACAAGAAGTTAGGACTCGAACCAATCGAGCCTTTGCAATATTGGTTTCTCCAATCCAGACAAAACCCACGGGGGATGAAAATAAATATGAAGGAGTAGGAGATCATTTTAAAATGTTTATCGAGGAAGCCTTTGTGTGACAAAGGAACAAAAATCATGGAAAAATTTGCACAGATCCTTTGGCAACTGCCCACAGGAGAAGAATCTTCATCAAGCAACCATGCAACCCCCTTCAAGGTAAAGGTAAATTTTGATATTCCATTATTTGAAGGATTGATATATGTAGATGCTATAGATAAATGGTTGAATCTACTCGAAGGGTATTTTTTAGTCCATAATTTTTCTGTTAGGAGAAATATTACCTTTGCACTCCTCAAGGACATCCCCCATGTTAAGGATTGGTGGGATACTTTCTTTGAGTAAAGGGCCATAGAGGAATCTGCAATATTTGTGGTTGCCCCTACATGGGATTCCTTCCAGGATTCCATTAAAAAGCAATACTACCCTATTGGAAGCTACAAGGACCAGTACACCAGATGGACCACTTTATGTTAGGAAAGGGACCAGACAGTACCATATTTCACCAATATTTTTCATACCCTGTGCACCAAATTGGGTATCAAATACTCTGAGCGATATCTAGTGCTCAAATACCACAGTTGTTTGCATAGATACATTCAAACATAAATGGAGTTTCTAGACATCACCTCATTGGGTATGACTTATACATATGCTATCAAGATTGAGCAGAAATTTAAGCAGAAAAGGCGAGAGTTTGGATCTACAAAATCCTCACAGCTGAAGTAGAGAAAAGGTGGCCCCAAAACACACAAAAAGGGACAAAAAAAATATGGCCACCCTCAGGACAATGAGAAGACAAAGAAGGACACGAAAAAATAGTGTGAATACCATTAAATCCCTTGGCACAACACCGAAGAATTCCTCTCCAAGCAGTCACTTGTGGCCAAGATGAAGGCTTCTGAGTCAGAGGTCAATTATGACTCCAAATCAAATACAGAAGGAGGGAAGAAAATTATCGATGTTGAATCCAGTGCCACTATCGCTACCACCAAATTCTAGCCAATAGAACCAGAAGAACCAGAGGAAGGGAAGCGCCTCTTTCACTCACATATGTGCGTAAAGGGGGATCCACTTCATTTCATTATCTATAGAGGTAGTCAGAAGAACCTAATCTAATAAAAGGTCATTAAGAGGTTGGACCTGTCGATGACATTGCACCCGCATCCCTACACCATTGGATGGCTTCACCAAGGAAGAGATATTCATGTCAGCCAACAATGTCGTCTTCCCTACGATATCAAGCCTTTGAAAGATGAGGTATTGTGTGATATTTCTCCCCTTGAATTTTGTGATGTTCTTTTAGGACAACCATATTTGTGGAAGTGTCATGTTGTGTATGATTTTACACCCCATGATGTTATTATTACTCTTTGTAGACATTTGTATAGGATACCAGAGGTAGCGCCACCTACCTCTATTTCTTTAATCTCTTCTATGAAATGCAATAACGTCATTTCATACACTGAGAAGTTTTTATTCTTTGTGATATGTTCTCACAGTAAGAAGAAGGTCACTGCCACATCTATGGCCTCTAAAAAGAGACTCTCTTTGCAGCATAATAAAGTGGACCGGATCATGGAAGAGTAGAGAGACATCTACTCCTCACCCATCGGGGTATTGATGCACTACCAAGTCAAGCATCCAATTGATCTAACCCCTGATGCATCTTTACCTAATGGACCAATATATCGTTTCTCACTAATGGAAAATGACGAAATCAAGCATCATATCCAAGAGCTTCTTCAAAAGGGGAACATTATGCCCAACTCCTCTTCGTGTGGAAGCTCGATTGTACGGGTGTAGAAGAAGGATGGGACCTAGCAAATCTGCATTGATTACAAAACATTAAAAAAAATCGCAGTCAGGAACTGGTACCCAATTCCCAAAATTGATGAACTTCTTGACCAACTCAAGGGGGAAAATTTCTTCATCAATATTGACCTAAAGTCTGGCTACCAAAATTTTCCCATCAAACCAATTGATGTATGGAAGACAACTTTCAAATCTAAAGAAGGTCTCTTCGAATGGCTGGTCATGCCCTTTAGCTTAACAAATGCACCAACCAATTTCATGAGGTTGACAAATGATGTATTGATACCTTTTGTTCCAGAGTCTATACTTAAGGATAGAAAGTACAGGGTCTAGGCATCCAAAAGTGGTGTGAAAGATAAAAAGGGGGAGGATCAACCGTCGGGAAAGGAAGCTAATGATGATTTCTAAGTTTGTCTCTGTCTCGCTTCCAGAAGTTACTGAATGCTTATATCTCGTTCAATGGTGGCCCATGAACGTTCTAGTTCTACACGGGTGGTGTTTGTTTTAAGTATGGTGTCGAAAAGGCTCAGAGCGATGGTGTTTTGATCCAACAAGCCAGATTCAATATTGGGTTGTCTAACAATGGGAACAATCATAGAGGAAGAGGGAAAGTTAAAGGAAAGTTTGAGGTTTAGGATGCTGCCTCAAATTTTGGATCATAAAAAGAGTACTCTCGAATCCGAAATCACAGATAGAAAGAAAACCAAAGGCCTTTTCCCATAACTGAGTTAATTTTTAATAAATCATGTGAGAAATCTGAGAAAACATTAAGTTGTCTATAATGTGAGGCTCCTATCAAGGGAGAATCTCACCTTGTAAACAGAAGAAGAAAAAGACAAGAAGAAATTTGACAAAGCATAAAATATAAAGATCTAAAAAAAATTCGCAGGTCTTGTACCTACTGATAGCCGATACAGAAGAAAAACTGCAAATTATTAGACGTCTAAAAGTTGATCACCATGGTAGAGTTTATACTAAATTGTAGTGAAGCATTCATCAGACATATATATCTAAAATGAAATTGAATATAAGATAACATAAGAAACAAACTCATAACTCAGTCTTGACAGAATTAGGAATCTTTGGATGGCTTTGTATTAAGTTTCAAATGAAAAATTCTCTATTACAATCGGCCAAAAAAGGTCCAGCCTCCTTTCCTTCTTCAAAATGCCTATATCTACAAACCTTTCAAAATTTGAATTTCAATCGTTCTCGAAATTTCCGGTTACAAAATGAGAAGTTCAAGCATTTTGATTCTTTGCCTTTGTCATATTTCATGCGGGTGGAACACCTTATTTTCTTTACTCTTCGAGTTCTAAAAATAGAACAAGAAGACACTTGTCATTATTTGGTACCGGGAACCTGTCCTTTCGCTTGCTTGGTGCAAGTGACGCACCTCTCCACCAACTGGGCTATCAACCTGGAAGGCTCTACTTGGTGGTTTGCCTCAAAAGTGTAACAATCCTTTGCTAACTATGGCAACCTTCCTCCCACCTTTCGGTCTTCGGCGATGATAGAACATAATTGTATACTTGGTTTTATTAACCATTTATCCACTTGGACTATGTCAGTCCGGTTGATCCATGATATTTCAGCCTGCTCCTTTTCCTTGTTCTCTGTGATATTTAGTAGTTGCTTTCCTATATCGATCTGGCCCAGTGTCCCAGTGCTACTTTGATTATTTGGATCCCTTGGCTTCTGTTTGTTGTACATCTGCAGTCGGTGGGTTCTTACCCTGTAATACTGGGCGAAGGAAACTTCGCCGATGTTCTTGAAATTTGAAGAAATCAGCCATCTCCTCGGGTGACGGAGTTTGAATCCGACTTAGGACCTTGGCATAAGATCTTGCCCCTTGAAAGATGTCATCATGAGGTGAATTCTCATGTTCATATCTTTTTAGGCCACAACTCGCCATGTGATTACCCATGACCTTGTGTGGTTCGTGTTTCTTAAACTCAATGTGGATTAATTTAATATCTTCTAAGGACGTAGCCTCGGCTTTTGCATGTCTGAAATCTAATAAAGAATATGTATTCAAATGAATGGAGAAGGGCGGCCATACCTTCTTCAAAAAACCTTTAAGCTCTCTGCTTATGCCACTGATCATAGTCTGTCTGGCGATTTCATGATATACTAGCCTATCCGACATAAATAGTGGTAGAGCATATGGGGGCATAGAGGCACTGAAAACCCTGATGTATGAAAATTATGCTTCTACATACTAGTCAACCACACTACTCAAGTTGGTGGTGATGCTATCTGAAATCATGGGCAGTGGGATATCGAAGATGGAGACATGCATCGGTACCATTACCAAATTGAAAATATCGTATATGAATTATGTGGCCTTATCCTCCCAAAGTTTTGAGTGATAGACATGGATAGGCTCAACATCAGATGGATTCTAGCTCCAGCTCATTAGAGGGAAAGGTGTCATGAAACAAACAACGTCCATGATGTAGGCAGACATGAAAAATGAGGCAAATTTCCCATTCACCTTCTGTGCTCGATATTCAGTAATCCGACTGGTTAGACTGTCTGACAACAGTTTGGCCCAGTCGAAGGAAAAACCTTCGACAACTATGTGAATCAAAGGCACCCACGAGAGGTAAAAGTGTGCAGTGTCCTCCCTCCCATAAAACCTACAGGTCATCATTGCTATATACCTAAGTTGTGGTTCTAAGGAAGAGATTGAATAAACTCTGTTACCATATGCCCTGAATTTTGTGGGGTGCGAGACCCAATATTTGATCAGATCAGACAAGTTTTTTCCATATTGCTGGCATTCCTTCCACTTGAAATCTTCCATAAACTCGGCATTGTACGCGAAGTTTGGCGTGGGTGACAGTTGATACATTTCTTGTAAATGTTCAAGTCAAAAAGTCCCAATCGTCACTTGTTGCTCGTTGATAATAGTCCTGGTCGGGATATCCACATGGTCTAGCGCCCATTTAATCATATCATAATAGGGAAGGAGTCATGGCCTTGCCGCTATTTTGTGCATCTCTTCTTGAATGACAATTTTGTATTGGGTGGCCAAATCATCCTTCTCGTTATCACTGGACTCATCTGAACAATCCACCAATTCAGAATGAAGAATGTCGAAGACGTATGACTAGGTTTTGACGATATCAATACTTCTGGGTGAAGTATCAGAAACAGTATCTGAGCCTTACTCTGAACTCTCAGCAATCGCCTTGGACGCTTTTTGTGGAGCCGTGATAGAGGAATCTATACTCATATCTCCTATAGTAAATATGTAGATACAGACAAAATTTAGCCCGATGAAAAAGATTCTTTGCGCAAAATAGAAATTAAATTTGAAATATTGAAAGAAAGAACTCCTTTATCTTAGCCATTTAAAACCCCGGTGTCCTTGTGAATAGAAGGGTCAAATAATTTTAATGAAATATTTAGCAGTAAAAGAAATATCCTTATCTGTCACTTCGTCATATCTCAATTAAATGCCATAACTTTTTGACGAGTCGCAACATAAATTAGCATAAAGACATTTAAAATTACTCCATAGACAGTGCGTATTAAATTTTTATTAATGCATTTATTGATCCGACTTAGCTCCTTTAATTAGGTTTTGTTTTAGTCTTTAATCTCCTTCTTAAGTGTTCTTCGTATTGGGAGAAATCACCCCTTCCCTTTGAGCCCCCAAAACCCAAAATCGCAATGATGCGATTTAGTTTAAAAAAAACGTAATCTGCATTAAGTGCTTAAAGAATATCATGACTTTATGACTTGGGGCTACGAAGGTATAGTTCTTTGGAAGAGCGATTGTTGAGTCACGAAACCCTGACAATGTTTGACTATGGTTTAAAGTGACTTACCCCCAACACTAACTCGGGTGACTTTTGAAGCCATCTCGTGACTTCGCATATCAGAGTTTGGAAACCTTGCAACTTGTAACTCCTGAAGTGCGAAATCATGAGGTAAAGAAAAGTGATACACTTTCTTAATGGTTAGGCGATGATGATTTAGGACTATAACGGCTATCATCACTTCGCATGTTGGGGAAATTTTTTGATTGCAAGGATTATATTTCAACCATTTGTAAAAGGAGGCTCCAACATAGGCTCCAACTAGGGATCCCGTCTTCCTGTGAGATGGGAAGAACAGTAGACCATGTGCCTGTATTTGGTAAATGGAGTCAAAGGCTTCTTTCTATGGAACTTGCTTAGGAAGGGGATACAGAGGGAAAAAGAGATTTCGTCTTTACTTTTGAAAAGATTTTCAAAACTCCCATGCATTGTAAACTCAGTTGCAGCCCCATTCATGATCTTATCCTTCTCTCTACTGAATTTAGGTCTTCTTTAAGATGATCAAAACAATCCTAGGAAATCCAACAGATCTTGCGGCTTTTGGCTTGCATCAAACGAAATAAATTTCATGCTTTTAATTGGGGAGCCTTGTCTGAACTTGAGATGCAGATCCGATTTCGAAAAGGCTGGTAACTAGAGTAGAGTAAAATTTACGTATGATAGCCTTACATAAACCTTAGATATTGCTTCACTGCCAGCGAGCCTGTTCAGTACCCTGATGAAGTTATCTATCCCTTTTTACTGAATTTCCTTTCACCACTTCGAATCATAATTATGCATTTAAATGTTGAGACAAGGGAAATCATTTATGAATTTCCTTTCATCATCTTTTTGGACTAGATGGGGGAAATCAAATATGAATTTCCTTTCACCATCTGTCTTATATTTTACTTTTTGAACACGAAGTGGGGGCAATCAGTTGTACCAAGTATATCAGGGATGATACCTGTTTAAAATTTGTAGTGGAGGTCTGACAACTTGTTTTGATTACCCCAGACCAACCTTCTCTTAACTTTCAAAGCACCTTATCCCACAAGGAAAATGGGAAATATTACTTCCAGGGGCCTTCCTTCGAGAAAGACTCAATCCTTAGAAAACTATTAAGAAACCTAGGAGAGTCAGGATCAGCCTACGCTTAACTGTGTTTAGTCGGAGAGTGAGGAGTTTTGAGGACTAGATTACCTTTTAAGATCTGTTTTCCAGCTTCCAAAGATAAAACGTAATCTCTTCTCCCTTTTTTGGAAACCCGGAAAGATTCTTGCTTTTTTAAGAAGGAAAAATCGAGGGTAGAAATGGATGACGGAGAAAGACCTGAAAATTAAAAAACAAGGATCATGGATTAAACCCAACTCTTGGAACCCTTTCTCGGAGGAGCTTTACTCTCTCTTCTTATTTTAATTACCTCTTATCTTTATCTAGGTGAAACTCTTAGGACCCAGAGTAAGAACTCATTCTTTTAATGACATATTGCACTTACGAGACCATCACAACACTTTAGAGACCTTCGTTTGAAAAATAGAATTCTCTGGAATTCGCACCTTTGCCTTACCATTTTCGTTCTCCTTTGAAATAATAGAAAATATTTTCTATCACCTATTTTTGACAAATTGATCTTCCGATATATGACCGTCTGTTTTCTCCTTTCGCTTGTTTGGGTTGCAAGTCGGGATCTTGTAAGGGAACAACACGAAGAGTATCAGGTATTTAAAAGACCTGAATGCATTGAAAATTTCGTATCCCTACTTCTAGAAAAACATTGACCTATTTTATTTTTGATGAAAGTAGACTTACCAAAGAAAATTATGAAATAAAAAAGAAAACACAAACCGGTATATACAATGGGAATTTTGGAAACCAATTATTGCATATAGTGTTTTAAATAACGCCCATTGACAGGGGCATTGAGGATTTTGCTGTCCAAATTCTCTAATAGAAATGATTTTTTTCCTTCAGGAGATGTAACTTTAAATGATCTATACCATATGTGATCAAATTTACCATGTTTTTCTGAGTCTTCCTTCCTAGCATCCAATTTTAAAACCAAATTTCCGGGGAGAAATTCTTTGTCTTTGGCCTTACGATCGAATAGCGCTTTCATGGTGTCCTGGTATTTTTGCAATCTTTTGTCCACTTCGGCCCTATGCTTCAATGTTTTTTCTTTAGATGGGGGTAAGTCACTCAGGCACTTCAAGGTCAACAGGTAGGACACTATGTCTTTGTACCAATCTAATGAAGAAAACTTCTCTTCGATTCTGATTTCAATAATTTGTTCATCGAGATCGTTCATGTCCACACACTCTTCACCTCCTTGTAGGCCATTTATTCCAAGATATCTGAAATTTGATTCAGCTAAGAGTTTAGCCAAACCTTGTCCCTTTACTAGTCTCGTTGGTTTTATCTCTAGGTCGAATTCTTGAATTTTGGCAAGCCACCGTCCTCTTTTTCCACCACTGTCGGACTGAACCAAAATGTCTTTTACAGAGCTGGTGGGTACGTACACAATTACCTTGGAATGCAATACATAGGTTCTAAAATCCTTTAATGCCTTCACCATAGCATATGCTTGTTTTTCCATTATATCATATCTAAGTTCAGTGTCTCTAAGATTTTTGCTAAAAAAGGCTATCGGTTGCTAGAAGCCTTCTTCATTTTTCTAGAGGAGTACTGCGACAAGTGTGTGTTCGGAGGCGAACGCGGAAATAATAAAATCCTTTAGATAATCAAGGCTTGCCAGTATGGGTGCCTCGCTTATAACCTTCTTGATGTGTGCAAATGATGCTTTGGCTTCTGCTGTCCATTTCACTTCACTATTTTTCTTTATCATATATGTGATCAACTTCACGATTTCAACAAAGTTTGGGATAAATCTCCTCAAAAAATTTATTTTTCCTAAGAATGACTGAATCTCTTTTACATTCCTAAGGATATTTATTGTGTCTATAGCTTCAACTCTTTTAGGATCAATTTTAATTCCATCTCGAGACACAATATGGCCCAAGAGTTTACCTTCTTGCATAGCAACGTAAGACATTTTGGGGTTTAAAGACAAACCAAACCTACGGCATTTCTCAAACATCTGCTTGAGATGTATCAGATGATCTTCATCAGATTTAGAAAAAATGGTTAGATCATCAAGATAGATAACCACAAATTTGTCCCTTTCGCCAATGAAAGCGATATCGATAACACGTTGGAAAGTAGAACCTGCATTCATTAAACCAAAAGGCATCTTCTCATACATAAATGTACCCCAAGGGGTGGTGAAGGTTGTTTTTTCTTTATCGTGTTCATTGACGGCAATTTGATTGTACCCGAAAAACCTGTCATTCATCGACATCCTATTTGCCCCAACTAATTTTTCTAAAATGTGATCCATTTTGGGTAGAGGGTAATTGTCTTTGAGAGAGGACTTATTTAGATTTCTAAAATCAACACACAGTCTAATTTCCCCACTTTTCTTTCTAACTGGGACCAGGTTTTCTACCCAATCAGAGTATCTTAGTGGTACAATTATTTTTGCATCCAGGAGATTTTTGACTTCCCTTTCGACCACGGACAATAAAATAGGATTGATTTGTCCGAGTTTTTGTCTAAAGGGTTTGACACCAGGCTTCAGGGGTATCTTATGTTCAATCACAGTGGTGTCATAGGTTCTCATCTCTTCATATGACCAAGTGAAAACATCTTTGTACTGCCCGAGTAAGTCTTTATACTCTCTTTTTACCTCGGGAGGAAGGTACTTTGATATTTTTACTATCCTAGACTCCTCTTTGGTCCCTATGTCACAGTCTTCAACCTCTTTTGGTTGGGGTTGCAAAGAATATTTTAAGGGCATATCATTTTGGTCGAAAAGTCTCTCCAGAGAGATCAGTCCCTTTGGAATCTGATTGTTCTTTAAAACCAACATGCGATTATTAGCAATTTTCTCTCGGAACTCCTGAGGCTCCTCTCCCTCTTGCATGATCTAGGCATGATCATTTTGGTTCTCCTGGTCAATGTGGGTTTTAGAGAAATCACCCACCATTTCTAGGAACTTTCTAATCTGTTCATCATCCTCGAAGACCTGCCAATGTTGTATGTTATTTGGTATGGATGTTTTGTGCCTTACCTCTATGTGGTACTTTAATTTGAAAGAGGTAGGGGGTACAAAAGTTGAAGTTTCTTTGGCTAATGAATCGTCTTGCAGGTTTTCGGCACGTGGGATGAAATGAACATTTACCAATGAAAATAAATTTTCCATTAAATCCCAGGTGCAATTCCTGTAAGATCTCAATCTTTGGTGTTTGGCATGGTATTGTTGGTTTATCTTCTTCACTATCAACTCTACATCTCCGTATACTTCCAGGTTCTTTATGTCAGCTTCCTAGCAGCTTCTAATCCTAAGACTAAGGCCTCATACTCGCATATGTTATTGGTATAGTCTATATCCCACTGAAGCCTGTAAGAGAAAGGAATAACAAACTCATTTTCACGTGCTACAAACAGTACTCCTGCACCTACTCCTTCATATAACATGGCACCATCAAAAAACATTTTCGAAATTCCAGTGCTATACAAATTTTCATCTATCTTTCCTGATTCATTTTCATCTATGTAATTATCTTCTGTACAGCTATTTACACCATCATCAAAAGACAAAATACAATTTCCTAGATCTTGATCGACAACACAAGCAGGAAAATTGTTAGGATTCTGCAGGTCGCTCACTATGTATGCTAGCCTTGTTTCCCTGTAGAGTCGAGTAAATTGTCCACCAAACACATGAATCGTGGCATAGGTCATGTCTAGTTGAAGAGACCCCCCAAGTTTGGCTCCACATGACATAGATAGTAGTAAACCATACTTCAAGGTATATCGACAATAACTACATCCATCATGACGCTTTTCACTGGGACCTATGCAAGGGTGACTACTAAATCTTTTATAATACCCATGCACTTGACTCTTCTTGAATCGAAAGAGTAGAGATCTCCATAAGGCCTGGTGATCTCGAGGCCTAGTTTGTCCATAATAGACTTGGGCATCACATTATGTGAGGCCCCAGAGTCTAGCATGCAGTCATGCAACAGTTGATCATGCACATTTAGGGTAATATAGAAGGGGACGACGTTGTCTCTGGCACCCTTTAAATGTGGACCAAAAGTTATATTAGGTTTATCATCTTCCAATTTTATCACGTCAGAGTAACTTTATAGATCTGAAAAACCTATCATTTTGGTTATCTTCTTTCGATACACAAGATTTTTCGCTAATTCGACCAGGGGGATCGATATTTTGATCTTATTTATCTCATTTTCAAGGCTAAAACCTCCACTAACTTTATCCATTTCTCTGGCTAAAACCTCAGACTCCTTCTTTTCTAACTTGTTTGTTTGTGCTGATTTATTTCCCGTGAGTTTATCTACTAGTATATGTGTTTCAGTTGTCTTAGTTTCTTTCGCTTGGGTCTCAACCTCCTTTACTTTGGGATTCAACGAATCTACCTCTTTTACTTTGCTATTAGGTATCTCAGTCTCTTTTGGGATGGGCTGGTATATTTCTCTCTTGGGGAGAATTTTCTTGGGTTGAGGAGTCGATGCAGGTTTGTTTTTAGGCCTCAGGTTGTACCTAGGTTGGACCTCAACCATTATAGAATCGGTTATTTCTTGATCAACGGAAACATCAATGTTGTTTATGTCAGCGTATTTATTTGACGGTTGCAGTGTGTTTAAGGAATTATCATAGTCTTCTTTAGTTAATTAAGGTTGTGTGCAATAGTCACCCAAATTTTTCACATCTTCATCCAGGTCCTCGAAATCTTACAGGTCGTTTCCTCCTATAAAATTTTCATTTTTTAAAGGAGTTTGAATTTTCTAGTCTTCATTTTTAATCTTTCTTTGTTGATTTTGAGGATTGGGGTTTCTTCTGAATTCCCTCTTCATGAAAGGATCTGCCTTGGATTGATCTAGCTCCATTCTGGACATCTTATTTGATAACTCTTTGATTATCCTATCCATATCATCGATTTTATCATCTGAGGATCTACTAGGCCCTAAGGGTCCTGCTTGTTCCCTAAAACATTTGGTTTCTTGATTTCGCATTTATACCTTTGTTTTCAATGTGCCAGAAGCCATCATGTTAGATTCGATCTCTATGGAATCATCTTGCATTTGGGTCAGGGTAACCCCTCTCCTTTCTCTCAAAAGAAGTGTGAAATCAGGTTTGAAGGCTCTCGCAAAGGTTACCTTGGTTGCAGGTTGGGATGGTTTAACTTCTACTGGGATCTTATTATATAACTTGTTAAATCTTTGAATGAATTCCATAATAGTTTTCAATTTATTTTTTTTAAAGACCCAAACTTGGTCAAATAATACAAATGGTCTTTCCTTTTGCCCCATTGTCTAAGAAAAGAGTCTTCTAGGGAATCATAGGATAATATCAAACCTGTGGGTAGACTTTGAAACCAGGTTCGTACCTGTCCTTCAAAATTCTGGATGAACAACCTCGAGTATACGTCTTCGTGTTCGAGACCTAGGATATCTATGAACTGATCAAAGAAATTTATATGTTTGACCATGGTCAAGTCCCCTTCCCCTGTAAATTTAGGTAAGTTTTTCATGTAGTTTTCAGGAAGGTCGTGAAGAGGGATAGGTAGGACCAGAGGCGCATATCTTGCAGCTACTTTAGTGAAAACTCTGGGAGGTGGGGACGACCATTGGCCCCCCACTCCTCCTCCTAGAGCCCCTCCACCTCCCCCTCCTAAGATCCCTCCACCTCCTCCTCTGGCAGAAACCATCGGTACTACAGGATAGGAAAACGGTGCATTATAAAGAGGGTTCTGGAACACTAAAAGAGAATCCTTAGCTTCTTCGAGAGACGAGAAAACTGAAGAAAGATGAAAAGGGATGCGAGGGCTTGGTTCCTCGGATTTGCAAGAGATGTAATTAGGGGAACCCACAGGCATGGAATCTGAGTATATGGTATAATCTTAGAGACTAGGCGGGGTTGTGAAATCTAATTGAAGGGTTGACGGGATATCGATCGCTGATAAATTTACTATGGGATTTTCACCTTTATGTACATCAGAGGTTGTCGGATGGATTTCACTTTTAACTTCAGGGAGAGCTAAAGATGGGTTGATGGTTTTAGGGGGGAAATTGTGTGAATTTGAAGGTTCAAAAGAACTCTTAGACTTGGGCTGTGGGTACTTAAGTTGGTAGATGGTAGTGGTTAGCTTAAGGGAATCTTTTTCTTTCATTATTTTTTCGGGATTGAAAATGGGCATGGTCTGTTTACCATCTGGGTTTTGTCTAGTGTTCCTTTGCCCAGAAGCTAGCTTAGTTAAACGTGGAGTCACCAAGTGAATGATGAAAGTTTAGCCTTAACAAGGTGTTCACCCTTTGTTCACTATCAAAGGGTATGAACTAAGAATGTCGTTCTCCCAGGGAAATGGTTTAGTAACTTCAGTCCCCAGCAACGGTGCCAGAAAGATGTTGTTCCAAAGTCTGTACTTAAGGCTAGAAAGTACAGGGTCTAGGCACTCGAAAGTGGTGTGAAAGATAAAAATGGGGAGGATCAACCTTTGGTAAAGGAAGCTAATGTTGATTTCTAAGTTTCCTCTATCTCGCTTCCATAATTTCCTAGATGCTTATATCTCGTTCAATGGAGGCCCATGAATGTTCTAGTTCTACCCAGGTGGTGGGTGTTTTAAGTATGGTGTCGAAAAGGTTCAGAGCGATGGTGGTTTGATCCAACAAGTCGGGTTCAATATTGGGTTGTCTAGCAATGAGAACAGTCATAGAGGAACAAGGAAAGTTAAAGGAAGGTTCGAGGTTTAGGATGCTACCTCAAATTTTGGATCGGAAAAAGAGTACTCTAAAATCCGAAATCACAGATAGAATGCAAACCAAAGGCATGTTCCCGTAACTAAGTTAATTTTTAATAAATCATGTGAGAAATCTGAGAAAAAATTAAGTTGTCTATAATGCGAGGCTCCTATCAAGGGAGAATCTCACCTTCTAAATAGAAGAAGAAAAGGACAAGAAGAAATCTGACGAAGCATAAAATATAAAGATCTAAAAAAAATTCACAGGTCTTGTACATGTTGATAGCCGATACAGAGGAAAAACTGTAAATGATTAGATGTCTAAAAGTTGATCACCACGGTAGAGGTTATACTAAATTGCAGTGAATCATTCATAAGACATATATATGTGAAATGAAATTGAATATAAGATAACAGAGGAAACAAACTCATAACTCAGTCTTGATAGAATCAAGAATCTTTGGATTGCTTTGTATTAATTTTCAAATGAAAAATTCTCTATTACAATCGGCCAAAAAAGGTCCAACCTCCTTTTCTTCTTCAAAATGCCTATATCTACAAACTTTTGAACATTTGAATTTCAATTATTCCCTAAATTTTTGGTTACAAAATGAGAAGTTCAAGCATTTCGCTTCTTTGCCTTTGTCATCTTTCATGCGGGTGGAACACCTTCTTTTCTTTACTCTTCGGGTTCTAAAAATAGAACAGACATACAGTTGTCATTATTTGGTACCGGGAAGTTGTCCTTTCACCTGCTTGGTGCAAGTGATGCACCTCTCCACCAAATGGGCTATCAACCTGGAAGGCTCTTCTTGGCGGTTTTCCTCAAAAGTGTAACAATCCTTCACTAACTGTGGCAACTTTCCTCCCACTTGTCAGTCTTCAGTGATGATAGAACATAATTGTATACTTGGTTTTATTAACCATTTATCCACTTGGACTATGTCAGTCTAGTTGATCTGTGATATTTCATCCCACTCTTTTTCCTCGTTCTCCTTGATATTTAGCAAGTGCTTGGCTATATCGATCTGGCCCAGTGTCCCAGTGCTGCTTTGATTATTGAGACTCAACAAAATTTCATATATCAAGCTGAAGGTTTCTTCACAAGAGTTTCTTACCTCTTTAGCATGTTCTCTTCTCTTTGATATGTTTCGCTCCCATGCCTTCAGCAAGATGTTACCTCTGGTCTGCTCTGGGATGGAGAGCTTGGAACTACTGCCCATTTCCTTTTTCATCATGGCTATGACAGCCTCTTGTAAAGTGACCCGATCCGCCCCAGCTTCTCTTTCTCTCAAAGAGATGTCTTCCAGCACTTGATTAATGATCTGGCAGTGGTTTTGAATGGTTTCCACTTTAGCAAGTAAATCTTGTTGAGATGCTGACACTCTTTTTTGGATTTCGATAGCTTGGGATTGGAATATCCTGATATCTATCACTTGGCTCTCGCTGAAATTTAACTTTGCCTGTAACTGCCCTATCAATTCTTCTTGTTGGCTTATCTGTGACTGACTGGTCTAGGCCAATAGATATGTTTGTTCGAGATCGGATTTGAGTCGCTCGATTTCTTTTTGATCAGCTGCTCTGACTAGCTCTAGACCTGTGTTCACCTGATCTCTGACAGTGGCTTTTGTTGTAGCTAGCTTAGGCTCCAAATTTCTGATCAAGAAGTTCTTCCACATTAATTGTTCTTTTAGGGATCTGACAGAGTATTGGTTGGCTATAGCAAAAGCCCCCAACGTCCTTTCTATCTTAGTTGCAATTCCCCCCTTTTCATGGTTTTTCCATCAGCTAGGATTTTGAATTTTTTGGCTACTGTGCCTGCTTCTCAGTAAATATCTTGCTTCACAATGGTCTTTCTCTTCTTATCGAAGAAAAATTCATTCGAAGGCAACTTCTCTACAGTAATAGGTGTTAGTTCTTCACCGAAAATCCATCCCTCACTGGGGATCCCCTTCGTGGATTGTATGGGAGTGACAGAAACGATGGGATTGCTGATTTCCTTAGATGATTTCCCTGGGGTAACAACCAAGGCTAGCTTGCTTGGAGAGTTGGGGATCTCGACTTCTTGTTTCGAGTCCCTGGTTTGCTTTTTCTTTTCCTGATTTTCCCCTTGGTCAGGTCCTGAATATTTGGATCCCTTGGCTTCCATTTGCTATACATCTGTAGTTAGTGGGTTCTTACCTTGTAACACTGGGGGAAGGTAGCTTCGTCAGTGTTCTTGAAATATGAAGAAATCGGCCACCTCCTTGGGCGACAAGGTTTGAATCCGACTTAGGACCTCAGCATAAGATCTCACCCCTTGAAAGATGTCATCATGAGGCAAATTCTCATGTTCATATCTTTTTAGGCCACAACTCGCCATGTGATTACCCACAACCTTGTGTGGGTCGTGTTTCTTAAACTCAATGTGGACTAATTTAATATCCTCTAAGGTCGTTGCCTCGGCTTTTGTGTGTCTGAAATATAATAAAGAATATTTATTCAAATGAATGGGGAAGGGTGGCCATACCTTCTTCAAAAAACCTTTAAGCTATTTTCTTATGCCACCGATCACGGTTTGCCTGGAGATTTCACAACATACCAGCTTATCTGACATAAATAGTGGTAGAGCATATGGGGGCACAGAGGCACCTAAAACCATGATGTATGAAATTATGCTTCTACATACCAGTCAACCACACTACTCAAGTTGGTGGCGATGCTATCTGAAATACTGGGCGGTGGGTTACCGAAGATGGAGACATGAATCGATACCATTACCCAATTGAAAATATCATATATGAATTATGTGGCCTTATCCTCCCAAATTTTTGAGTGATAGACATGGATATGCTCAGCATCAGATGGATTCCAGATCCAACTCATTAGAGAGAAAGGTGTCATGAAACAAACAACATCCATGATGTAGGTGGACATGAAAAATGAGGCGGATTTCTCATTCACCTTATATGCTTGATATTTAGTAATCCAATTGGTTAGACTATCTAACAACAGTTTGGCCCAGTCAAAGGAAAAACCTTCGGTGACTATGTGAATCAGAGGCACCCACGGGAGGTAAAAGTGTGTGGTTTCCTCCCTCCCGTACAACATACATGTCATCATTGCAATATACCTAAATTGTTGTTCTAAGGAAAATATTGAATAAACTCTGTTACCATCTACCCTGAATTTTGTGTGGTGCAAGACCCAATCTTTGATTAGATTAGACAAGTTTTTCTTGTATTGTTGGCATTCCTTCCACTTGAAATCTTCCAGAAACTTGGCATTGTACGCAAATTTTGGCGTGGGTGATAGTTGATACATTGACTGCAAATATCTAGGTCGAAAAGTCCCAATCATCACTTGTTGCTCGCTAATAATAGTCCTGGTCAAGATATCCACATGGTCTAGTGCCCATCTGATCATATCATAATAGGGAAGGAGCTATGGCCTTTCCACTATTTTGTGCATCTCCGCTTGAATGACAATTTTGTATTTGGTGGCCAAATCATCCTTCTCATTATCACTGGAATCATCTGAACAATCCACCAATTTGGACTGAATAATTTTAGAGACGTATGATCATTTTTTAACTGTATCAATACTTTGGAGTGAAGTATCGGAAACCGTATCTGAGCCTTTTTCTAAACTCTCAGCAATCACCTTGGACGCTTTTTGTGGATCCATGATAGAGGACTCTGTACTCATCTCTCTTGTAGTAAAGATGTAGATACAGACAAAAGTTAGCCTGATGAAAAAGCTTCTTTACGCAAAATAGAAATGAAATTTGAAATAATGAAAGAAAGAACTCCTTTATCTTAGCCATTTAAAACCTCAGTGTCCTTGTGAATAGAATGGTCAAATTGTTTTAATGAAAGATTTAGAAGTAAAAGAAATATCCTTATCTGTCACTTTGTCGTATCTCAAGTAAATGCCATAACTTTTTGATGAGTCGCAACATAAATTAGCACAAATACATTTAAAATTACTCCGTAGACAGTGCGTATTAAATTTGTATTAATGCATTTATTGATCTGGATTAGATCCTTTAATTAGGTTTTGTTTTAGTCTTTAATATCCTTTTTTAGCATTCACCGTATCGGGGGAAATCACCCCTTCCCTTTGAGCCCCCAAAACCCAAAATCATGATGATGCGATTTAGTTTAAAGAAAATGTAATCTGCATTAAGTGCTTAAATAATATCACAACTTTGCGACTCGAGGCTACGAAGGTATAGTTCTTTGGAAGAGCAATTTCTGAGTCTCGAAACCTCGACAATGTTTGACTATGGTTTAAAGTGACTTACCCTCGACACTAACCTAGGTGACTTTTGAAGCCATCTCGCGACTTCACATACCGAAGTTTGGAAACCTTGCAACTTGTAACTCTCGAAGAACAAAAGTGTGTGGTAAAGAAAAGTGATAGACTTGCTTAATGGTTAGGCGATGATGATTTATGACTATAACAACCATCTCCACTTCACATGTCAGGGAAAATTTTTGATTGCAAGAATTATATTTCAACCATTTGTAAAAGGTGGCTCCAACACTACCCTTCACCAAATATTTTGTGGTGGTATATTTGGATTACATCCTCATATTCAGAAGAACTTGGGAGGAGAAGATGTGGCATATTCAATAAGTTTTGAGCACTCTGTGATAGCACAAGCTATATTCCAACTTGGAAAATTCTCCTTTGGCATGAACATGGTCCAATACTTGGTATACATTTTTTATGAGAATGGGGTACATGTTGATCTAGCTAAGATCCAAGTCATCCGTGACTGGCCAGCCTCGAATAAAATAATCGAGCTTTGAAGCTTCTTGGGACTGGCCAACTTCTATTGATGGTTCTTGTTGGAATTCTTCCATATTGCATGGGCCCTCAGCCAAATTACCAAGGGTGGTGGCAGGGAAACGTTCACGTGGGGTAAAGAACAACAAAAATCATTTGATGAGACAAAGCATCGTTTGTGCTCAGCTTGAGTACTCTCCTTGCCCGATATGAAAAAATTGTTCGATATTGATAATGATGCATCTGACTATGTTGTAGGTACATTTCTCACTCATCATGGTCATTTGGTGGCATACCATAGTGAGACACTCTCAAATATTGTCCAAAAATACCCCACCTATGACAAGGAAATGTATTCCATTGTAAAATCATGTCGACAATGAAAACATTACATCCTTGGAAAGGATGCAGTCATCCACACTAATCACAAGCCTCTACAGTTCATACAAACAAAGAGGAATTTGTAGAATGATTTCCATCATAAGTGGTCCACCTACCTGCAACAGTTCCAACTCAAGATCAAGTATAAGACAGGTAGCACAAATCAAGTCATTGAATACCTCAATCGACCTCCTGTGGCTTCACTCACCACTCTGCTCCATTCTTGTAAACATGAGGCATCTGAGTGGCCCCAACTTTATCATCAAGATCCAAACTTCGCCACCATCTATTAGCTCTTGGGTACATGTGTGAATTCCACCAATTTTCACATTCAGGATGGAATGTTATGCCATATAGAACATCTCTATGTTCCTGCAAGCAAGTGTGAAAATATAATTTGGGAATCCCACTACAGTTGTATGGCAGGACATTTTGGCATGGAGAAAACTGTGGTCGTTCTACAGAAAAAATTTTATTGGCCAAAACTTCAACAAGATGTCAGGAAGTATATCATATCTTACACTTCCTGTGTCATTTCCAAGCCATCCATCAAGAATAAATTCTGATACACGCATTTTCCTACTCCTGAGAAGCCTTGTGAATCCATCTTGATGGATTACATGTCTTGTATTTCGTCCACCAAGCAAGGAAATGATTATGTATTTTTGGTCTTTGATCATTTTTTAAAGATGGCCATCCTGACAGCCTGGAAGAAGAAAATCACAGTGACAGATACTGCCAATATCTTCTTTGAATGAGTGTGGGTCCATTTTGGGATACCACATACCATAATCTCCGACCGGGACAACAAGTTCCTCAACACATTTCAGTCGAGTCTCTGATCACTGTTGGACACCAAGATCACTAAATCCACTTCTTTCCACCCCCAAACAGATGGCCAAAAATAGTTCTTCAATCAGATGATTGTGCACATCCTATATATGTATGACTATAAGCATTTGTGTACATGGGATGAGAGTCTCCTCTATATTTTTCACAATTACAACATGGATCTCCATAGCTCCACCGACCATATCCCATTTCAAGTGGGGTAAATATTCCAACCCTTGGGTCCCATTGATGTTGCACTACCTCTTGAAACCACACAAATTTGAGATCGACAAAGCCACCATATTCCTTGAGCAGAATCATCACATCTACCAATAGGTCCATGAGATTTTTCAGAAAGACAATGATAAGTACAAGCATTGCAATGATCAACATAGGGTACCACACTAGTTTCAGGTTGGAGACAAGGTCTGGTTACATTTTTAGAAAGAGCATTTTACAGGGACCCATCAAAAGCTCCACCCACTTCTCTATGGGCCTTACACTATCACCAAGGTTGTGGGTAGAAATACTATTGAGCTCAACACTCCATCCTTCCTTGGCTTGCACCTAGCGTTCAATGTGGACCTCTTTCGACCATATTTTCCACCATTATTGGACACCTCAGAGATCGCATAACAACTGACACCAACATATCTCAACCCTAAATTCATGGAACATGCATCCACTGATAAGATAGTGGACACACGGGTCAAGGGAACTCACTAGCATAGGATCCAACTTTATCGAGTTGTTAAGGCAGGGAAACTCCTACACTAAGGAAAGTGGCTCACCCGGGGCCAAATTCAATAGAATTTTCCTTAGTTGATGGGGGAAATTAATGTAATGGATACCATTTATTCCTAAGGGGGGAGGACTGACCTAGGTGGATATTGGTGGCCACCCACCTATTCCAACTGGCTCCTCTTGAAAAAATTTATTTCAACACATTCTTCTGCACTTCTTTGTAATTATGGGTTCTACATGTTTGATTATTTATGAATCCCTACACATCTTCCATGAGGCAACTGGTATCCTCCCACCTAATCCAATTGGCTTACTTTGGATGTTTTCATGTCATCACATCCTTATGTACTTCCAGGGCTGTTTTGGGGCCCTAAACAATGTTTTTTTGGCTTTCCATAATCAAACTGTAGACGGAGTCAAAGTTTGACGGCACAATGTTTAGTTCTCAAAAATACCTTTCCAACGGGCTATCACACACCTAAAACATAGGTCACATGAAAACATTACGACCTAGGGAAGTTGAGGTACCAACTTACCCACAGGGGCCCACATGAATTTTGGCATTTCACCTCCTAGGGTTAGGTTTTTGGATGTCTAGGGTTTTGGCATTCATGATTAATATTAAAAAGGCCTTTAGAACCTCATTGTAATCATTCTTCTCAGATGGATGTGCATAGAAACCACATCTCTTCTCATAGATAGCTACCATTATTCGAGCAAGTTGTTTCAGTTCTACAGTTTTACAATTTCATCCTATTTCATTTATTCAATAGAAGATATTGTTCATTGGATATATGTGTTGTTCTCCATATATCTATGTTTATTTTATTAAGTCTATTAATTAGTTTGTTCTTCTCCTAAATCCAGATCAGTCTTCCAACATATTGTTTGTCTTCTTGTTTCCTTATGCATTTACCAGGATTTAGGAATTATTCCTAGAGAATGAAAGAAGTGATGTGTCCACAAATAATAAGGGATTTGTGTATCTCTCCATGCTTTTAGACAATTTTCAATGTGTGAAAATGGCTTATACTGAAAATAATATATTTCCAAGGATAGGATCTTCCGATCTTATCACAACTACAATATCTACATTAGTGGAAGGAACCAATGTTTCATAGCAAGCTTGATTTCATCCCAAGTGGACATAGCTTCTTCATGAGTAGCCCACCACTTGTCTAGGGAAGACTTCAGGGTCATTTCAAGTGTTTGGAGTCTATGTTCTATCGTAACCCTACCCTCCATGTCAACGAGAAAAAAATGTAGATATGAGGTACCATCAAATGTTGGACTGTCAAATTTTCACATGCAAATCTATGTGATTAATTTTCATATCTAATAATTTACTTCCTAGTGAACCAACAGTAACACCCTAGTTGTTACCACTGAACAATTCTACATTGAAAATTATTGAATGAAAACATATGCAACGGAAACAAAAAATATCAGAGATGAATCATCACACATATGAAACACAATTTTAGTTCAGTAATATTTTTATCATCAAAAACCCTAAGGGAAAATCCAACCCTCCCAGTGATCCAGGTGGATATCGGTGGCCACCCACCTTTTCCAAATGGCTCAAAATGACTTTTTGGCAATTTTGGCAATTTACTATTTTTAGCATTTTTTTTGGGTCCTGAACTTTCGGGGCCATTTTGAGGCCCTAAACAATGCTTTTTTTGGGTATGTTGCTCTCACAAAATAGCATCTACGATGCTATTTTGTCTCAAGTGTTGTATTCCTCGGATAGATCTTTCCAATGAGCTATCGTGTGCCCTAAACGGAGATCGTATGCAAAAGTTACGACCCCGGGAAGTTGATGTACTAACTTACCCAAACGGGGCCCACATGACTTTTGGCGCTTCATCTCCTAGGGTTAGGTTTTTGGATGTCTAGGACTTTTG
>ML777913.1:395892-421335 GCA_009831015.1 Picea engelmannii
TAGAAATCATGTATTACTGTATATCTATGTTTATGGTTGCATCTCTGATACATTTCTGTTATATTATTGAATATCTGCAATATCTCTGTGCATTTCTTTATTATATCTCCGCTCTCATTTCATGCCGAAAATAATCCGGATCACCCAGCCAATACAATATCACCAAAATACGAGGAAAAATGTGTCCTCCAAAGTCACCAAAATTGAGAATAACTATGTTTTCCAATAATCATACAAATTAGAAAACCAAACCTCAACAATATCTTGTAAATATTCTATTCCAAGAAATATGTTTCATACCATTGATACAACCTATCAAGGTCACCTATTGTCAATCTGTAAATACATAGTCCTACCCATAGGATCTTGTACAAATGTACATTACTGTTCCTACAACAACCCATGTATGTACGCATTTGTTCCCATTGTAACCCGTATACATGCAAAAAACTATACAGACAATTTGTATTTCTCACTCCACTTCATACGATATATTACTTATGAGGTTGAATCTCTCTCCCACATGTGAGGTGTGTCTTTCCCTTCCAAGAACAAAAAATAGAGAGTCCTCAACCTAAGAGTGCAATTTCTAGGACCTGTTCTTCCTTTACGTGCTCTGCATTATGATCTTGCATTGTTGCGGATTATAACAATAGAATTCTTGACACTTGTTCTTATTTCACTTGCTTTTCTATTCCTTCTTGTACTATTGAAAATCTTGTGATCTATGGGACCCGTTCTTCATTCATCTTCTCTTCTTGTATTTCTTTTCTTTTCCAAACCTTCTTATACCTATTATCAATGTTTTCTTTCATGGATGGCTCTATCAAAGTTTTTCAATTTCGAGATATGTGATCATAATTGTGGCATTTGTAACATTCAATATTGCGAGGAGACACATAGGCACTACCTTCTTGAACATTTCTTCCATATGATCTATAGTCTACAACTTTATGTCAAAATTTAGAACAATAAACATAGTAACCATAAAAGGAGCTTTGATACCTGGGAGTAGATGATCCTCTCTATGATGCAGTCCTTTTGAATTCATTCCTTGGTTGATCACGATCATATTTGAATCTTATTTGTTTTTTGAAATTATATGGCCTTCTTGAAAATGTATCCTTTCTCTTGGACTCTTGTTGACCATGATTCCTTACTTTAAGTACTTTTGCGTAACTCTTAACCTTTTCTTCATTCTTCCTTTCTGGTAACCTGTGATATTTCTCTTCAAATTTCTTTGATGATGATGTGGATGCCTCTTCAACATTTTTACTGAGCTTGACAACTTTTAATCTCAACATGCCAACTTATTCTTCAAGCTTCTCAACCTCTTCTTTCTTCATCATCTGATTCTCCATGACTTCTTTTGTTATATTTTCCTCTTCAATTTGGATCTTCAAGGAGATGATTTCTTCTTCAAGTTTTCTTTCTTGTCAACTATATTCTACTTCATGATTATTTTCCTTTTGAATCTTAGGATTGTCTTATATTTCATTGGGATTTTCTATCTCATCACTTCCAATATTCAAGTAAGGGAATTCAATTTCAATATGTCCTACTTCTTCATAATTAAAGAAAAAATACTCACCTTTTTTTACTTTTTCATCATATTTGTTGTCACATACTTCACTTTCTTTTATTCCTTGCCTTGCATAAAGATCTTGTAGGCTGTCCCAAATTTCTTTTGTTGATGCATACTATCCCACTCTGGTTTTTATTGAATTAGGTAATCCTTCCATGATAAAATTCGTTTCTATGTTGTTGTTCCTTTTCAATTCCTTCTTGGATGTAGTCTTCAGAGGCTTCTTTGTACCTGTGTACCCTATCATAATTGATCACTAAATATCACATACATGTTCCTGTAAAAATGATTTCATTATGTTGATCCATATTTCATATTTCATACCATTTTGACCATTGAACTCTGGTACTTCCATCTTATACATATCAGTGTTTTCCATGATCTACCTTCTAGTGGTTAAATCACTTCTTGAAGGACCGACTCTGATACCAATTGTTGGAATATTGAGAGGGGTGGGTGAATCAATATTATAAATTTTATCACTTTTAGCCACAATATAAAATATTCAATAATCAAAGCATATAAACAGTTACCATTCAACAATTTATCATCTATGTTTAGTATATTAGCAATGCATAATAGAATAATCACAGATACACAGTACACCAAGATTTATGTGGAAGCCCAATGCCAGAGAAAACCACATAATCATTTTCTTATATGTCATAAGAAATAAATTCATAGGAAGAACCAACTTCCCAATTTTCCATCTCCAACTGGAAGGAGGCTCCAACCCACTAACTATCAAGCTCCAACTTGAAGGAAGATACAAGTCCCTGATTTACCAACTACAACTGGAAGGAGGCTCCAACCCCCTATTTATAGGTTGCAACCTGAAGGAAGCTCCAACTTCCTAATTTTATGGCTCCAATCAGAAGGAGGCTACAACCCCCTTTCCTTGCCCTATTCAGCCGCACTAAAATATAAGTGTAGAAAAAATGGTCACTACCACATCAACCTATCATTGTCCCTGTCATTGAACTAATATACCTTCTACTACTACTAATATCTCTAGTGTTTCTACTGATACCGATATCTCATCAATACTACAACCACACATACCTCAGACCAATATCCACAAGAGAATTCTCCAAACCAATTTCTTATGAATCATTGAGACATACATGTTCTTGATTTCTTCAGAATACTCTCCCTAACACAGACAAGAATACATAACTTAAATATCATAGCTAACCTAAGTTTTAGATCCTTGATCTTCACAAAATTTCCTCATGGGTTTGAGACTGTATGCACTATCTTCCATAGGGTATCTCCACTTTTCCTCACTGCATCCTGTAGATGTCCTCACTTTTCCTTCTGAAAATCACATATATACTCAAGGAATTCTTGTATGAAACCCCTTCTCCTTACTATCGACTCCTGCAAACTCCTTACTTCACTTGAATTCTATGTATTCAACTCACTGCCTCAAATCTCCATCCTATATTCTCAGAAGTGAATACACATAAGTAATTTTCTATGGACTCTTCTCTATGTTATAAAGAGAAATTTCTTAATGACATGAAACTGTCGTGCAACATGATATCTTATGTTTACTCCCACTTTACTTTTCCATTTAAAATTAATTATCCCTCCAAAAATTAAATATCTTATGTTTCCTGCAACTTTACTTCGACATGCAACTTTTTTCAAGAGACTACAACTCACATGCAACCTATTATATCCTATTTACTACCACTTTACTTCAACATGCAACTTTTCTCAATGGTTGACACCAATCTCATTAATTAATTACCCCTACAATAATTAATTAATGTTTTAACAATCATTATCAACAATTAATCTTTCAATAATTAATCCCTTGTTGCAACCACTTTGACTAGTCAAGCTTCTTGATGACCTTCTAGAGGATTCTAGAATATTCTTGAGGGTCTTCCAACTTCACAGAGCCATATCTCTTCAACTGCGAGGAAATACGTGGCATACCATATATCACCAAAAATGGCATGATCTGTACTATCCATCTATAATAATATTTCCTAGAAGTATAATGGCCTTCATGTCTTTACTCCTTGATGAACTGCAGGTTCCATGACCAACCTCTCATTGGATCCTCTCACATGGATCATATACCAAGAGCACCTCTCAACATGTCTTTACCAAGCATGTACCAAATTCACCAACATACCATCTCAAGATATGTTCCTGTACCATGCATCAACCATGCACATCAACACTTGTACCATATCATGTGCCAAACCATGCACATCAATTTGTACATCAACCTATACCACGATATCTTCCATAAAAAGTGCATCAACTATGCATTGAACATGCACCATTTCATCAATGATATACCATATCATGCCATACACTATGTACCATAAGATATGCTAAATAAGTAATACCAATGGTGTACCTCAACCTTGTACCATCATCACCAAGATATGTGTCCTATCCATGTTCTACCATATACCAGGTGTATACCTTAACAATGTGTCAATATAAATGGTAGACCTCTAACACGACAACCAACTATCCAATGATCTCATCCACATATTTAGGGATTCCATACTTCTCCAAGGGTTGACATCAATATCAAATATCACTCTCCAAGGTTTGACATCAATAACAACCAATTGTCCAACAATATCCCTGACATCAATCTCTAATATCACTCTCCAAGGGTTGACATCAATGACAACCAACTGTCCAAACCAAATATCCAACATATGCAATCCAACATCCTTCGATGTTGCAGGTTATGATCCTCCCACAAAAACTTCAGGGGTTCCAACTGAGTATTCTCCTTTAGTGGTGGCATGTGTCTTCGCATCTTTGTTTGTCTCTCTTAAGGTTCCCTCCTCCTAGATTCCTCCTTTAGAACCTTCACCTCTATGACCAAGTCTCTCTTTCAACCATCGACTGGCCAACCTTCCATGTATTTTTAACTCCTGCAACTCTTCTAACTCTTTCCTATGACTACTCTCAAATCTAATGTCCTTCCACTATTGACCATACCTCTTCACCACTTTCCTCATCTGTTCTTTCCACCTGTTCTCAAGAATAGCATCCCTCTTCTAAGCTCATGCATCCCTTGCACTTTTCTTTTGACAACCCACCATATCTCCTAGAAAGTATTTCTTGACTTAACTCATGGACCCTTCTCCTAAATCACCCACTTCAAGAATAGGGGTTTACACTACCATGTTAGCTAAAGGAACACACAACATTACTTCTTCTAGTAACACAATCTCAATCCACAAGGGGATTTCCAGCAAAAATATTCCTCTTCTTTAAATATTTCTTCATCCTTGGAAAATATTGGTGGTTCTATGAAAAAAAATCAATAATATAATATTCTAAAGTAGTATGTACCCAGAAATCCACAGCACAAGAGATTTGATGATATAACTAGTGAAGAGCCAAGAAGCCCTCGGCGGTCCAGTGATATATTTTTTTAGATCGATATTTATATTCCAAATCTTCTTGCAACCAATCTAACCATGCAAACACCTCTTCAGAAAATATGATCCAAAATATCTCATATCGGTCACTTGTAGGCTACGAATAGAAGACAACGCTCTTCACAACCTTAAACATTTTTTGTTGCATCTCAACTTCTTGTTGTCTAAACTTGTCACACCTTATTTACCACCAATTCTCAATTTAAAACATAGGTATGTGATGAGGAATCCTCTAAAAAATCACGTTAAAGATGGTTCTCGACAATGGAACCATTTGTTGGTGAAAAATTGAGACTAGGGTTCTCAGAGGTTACCAACAAAGGGTATTGTTGTAGTGGAGTGTTGGCATATTCAATATTCCACAAGGGAATGAGGTCTCACCCAAAGTGCATCTGAGATATGTGAGGTGAAGTGAGTCAAAGAGAATGAATCATCAAATTTAACATAACCATGTCCATATTCATACATCAATACGTAAAACAATATTCATAGACAATGATTGCATGCTAAATGAACATGATAGAAGTAATTGTGAAACATAGAAACCATAGATCCACACACACTAAAACATGATTTTAGAGCCAGACCAATATTTTATATTAGCAACATCTCAAAATAGTCATACATTGAGTACATCTCTCATACAATGGCTTACACAATGAAATCCCTTCTCAGATACTTGTTATAGACTCTACCTTATTGCACAAGCACGATAACATTCACAACCCATTAAAATACTTATAGAGATTGAATAACTAACAAAAATGATGATAATAAACCATAGTAACCCATATCCCATTACATATCTCCATATTTATAGTTTTTCCTTGGGAACTTCTTGAATTCTTTATTTCGTTATATTTCCATCTTTTCCCTTGCATGCGCTCAAAACTCTTGGTTCTTTCCACTACTCGTCCAACTGAAAAATGATGCCTTTTTTATATTTCCATTGCTAACACACTTTCAGTTAGATTTCCTCTTGTATAACTATTTTCTTCCACTTTAAGTCTTTCACTGACATGATGCACTTGTGGCAAAACTTTGGCATTTCCCAAAATCGGGCACTCCTAAAAAATGAAGGGTCAAATAGGGATTATACCCTTTTATATATTTAAACTATATTTTCACAATTCGTTTTAAGAAATAAAAGAGGATAAGCACATCTTTAAAAACACATGTGGATTTATCCTCATGATGTTTTTGTTGAGATCTTGAACAATCTAAGCATCAAAATTTTTGGTGACTTCACTAGGGAGAAAAAAAGGCTAGTTTTGCAGAACATGAATTTTAATGACTCAACCTCAGTTACAAGTCAAAAACATAAGTTAAGGAAGTATTCTACATCAATTGCATGATTTGGTATTAACAATAGAAAAAAATTGAGAAGAGCTTGAATGATCTTTGGAAATCCTTGCTCAAGAGGAAGAAAGAGAGATATCATTGAGGAAAAGAAGATAGTTGTGAATCCAAGAAAAAATGGAACATTATAAAGGTCCACTAACAAGAAGTAAAATTAAGAATATTCTTGTCCACAAACTTGGTCAAGATTCAGAATAAAAAAATGTGAAACCCTAATCATGGGGGATTGAGAAGAAATACACGATATTCCCAATGATCAAGAATAAAGAAATGAGATTCCCAATGATCGAGAAGAAATAAATGATAGACAAAGAGTTCCAAGAAGTGTTTGTTGTGCAACCTAATTATCTTCCTGATTCATAGGTCTTTGTTTTCAGCCGTTTTTATACCCCATGAAGACTTTACACCCTGGAAGAATGTACATGCCTCCACACAGGGGAGTGTAGAGAGGGTTTATTTCCTCTACGGGGTCCGGGGTCAAGTGGGCCCCTAAAGGAAAAATTGCCTTGTAAATGTATATTGTTATTTCATTGTAAATCTGGACCGTTCATTATAAGGTCGCAGATCTGATGGTAGAAGCTATGTTAGGGTTTTTTTCCCTAGAAGGAAACCCTATTTTATGAGGGAAATGTGTTGTAGTTATGTATTATTGTGAATATTGTATTATGAGAGAGGAGACTGTGAAAGAAAGAAGAGGAAGTTACAATGGGTGTGTTGTAGGTTGTATCCCTTCATTTGTTGGATAATAATAAAGGAAGGACCTAAAAATTTATCTGGTGGGCGTAGCCCACACTAGATGAACCACATATATCTGTGTCTCTATTGTATTATGTGTCTTTTATGTTTTATTTCCACATTTTTTTTATTTTAGTGCTCTGTGATCTTGTTTTTCTAACAAGAATAAGGGTTAGGCCCATCTCACTTCATCTACGTGGAGAAAAACATACATTATCAACCCTCCCTCAAGGAGTTATACCCGTATTTTTAGGTGATGGAATAATGGATCCAAAAAGACATATGGATCAATTTCTAAGTGTTTTTTTATATATAATTGATTTAACATGACAATGTGATGGTCAAAGTCTTTCTAAAAACCTTGATAGGTCCAACTTATGAATGGTATCTCTTTTTCCTAGCTAAGTCAATTGGATCTTTTGATGATTTAGAAAATATGTTCATGACTATTTATGTGACCCCATTTAATATGAAAGAATCAGAGATTTTAACTTTTGATTCTTTAAGACTTTGAATCAAATCCCAGAAGAACAACACCCAAATTCTCCTATCATATTTAAATGCTATAATAATTCCTTTCCTTTGAATGAAAATTATGAAATTAGATATTCACTAATAAATTATCTACATGCAGAAATTCAATAGGCAACATAAATGGAAGACTTTATGGTGGAAATTAATGTTGATCATGATATCATTCTTGAAAAAGTATAAAGACAAATGACTACTCTGGCGATATCACCTCAAGGAGCATATGCTTCAAGAAGTGTTGAGAATTGAGCAATTGGTGGAAGAATTATTCAAGGGGTTCCCCCAAATGTTAGAAAAGATCCAGGATCTACCTAGGAAATAAGACAAAATATAGAGATGGAAAAAATGAGTAGAAAAATTGGGCAAATGTACAATGATATTAATAGACTTAAAAGAGATGAAAATATTTTTCCACCACATCCAAACATAAGAGTTGTAGTACAAGATCAAATAATAAGAAATGATAGAGTCTAAGAACATAGACCAAGAACACACAGAGTTCCAAATCTTAGTGTTGTTGTGCTAGAATAAATCGTAGAAGAGGAAAATTTTAATCAAGGAGCAGTTGTAAATCAAGATGAATTTTTAGAATCAGTAAAAATGGATGAAGGTAGATCATATTTTTACATTTTATGAAAAATAAGATCCTGGTTGTTCACAAGACAATTTTTTTCTATACCAAATCACAAGTCAATAAATTCAAAACAAGGGAACCACCTAAAAAAAGAAAAAGAAAAAGTCAATACTTTAGAACCAACAAAAAACAAACATTTGTTAATCAAACGAAGACTTCACTTCTTAGGAATTATAATATACTTGATGAGCTATCCAAGATCATAATTATCTTACACTTCATGGAGGTGGTAAATATAACACAACAAAGGGAAAATATTTTGAAGATATTAGATGATACAAATATAAGAATAGAAGTTGTTGTCATGTATACAAGGAAACAACAAAATGTTTCATTAGTAAGGTTGTTGGAATGTAGTAGGTAGACCTAGGGTTCAACATGAATTCACCAACAAAATCTTTGATACCATCCCTTTCGGCATCACCTGCAAGCAAGTGAAGTCTCACCCGAGGTTTCTATGGGGATTGCAAGAAGCATGTTTCTATAGTGATGAAGGGATGGGAGGCATTCCTCATAACCATTTTACTTAGAATTAGTTCATTATACCATTTATCATGTGCCAAAAAACATAATAACATGCAACATATTAAAAATAACAGACATACATCATATGCATGAAATAAACATAACAATAATCACATCATGACACAAATACACCATATTTAACATGGTTCACCCAAGATGGGATACGTCCACAACGACCAACTTCTTATTATATTATCTGGAATCAACAATTACAATCTATGTGCATTGTGATCATACATCATGCCCTTTTCATTTTTCTATATCTTTATCTATCTATGTCACTCTTCACTCTTACATCCTCACATACATTTCATACTAATCTTTCCAACTACTCGCTATCCCAAAACCCTTACATATTTATACAATTAAAATAGGCCTTACCTCTTTTCAATGGACCCAAAATGCCTAACGTCTTCAACGACCTTCCTTCCTTTGTGTGCATTGGTCTCGAAAATGTGCCAATTGTCTTTCCTTCTCCTGTGCGTGATGCATAGTGCCCCAAAATTGTTCCCAAAATATTGTCCCAGCAGGCCCCCAACACTCACATGTGGCTCATCCTGAGCCACTTAGGCATGCTACTACTCTCCCTTTCACGCCACAACAAACTTCTCCAAATTTTCTTTTGCAGTTGTTATTGGTTGTGGAGCCTGATTATCTTCCTAATTTAGAGGTCTTTGTTTTCAACCATGTTTATACCCCATGAAGAAACTACACCCTGGAAGACTGTACACACCTCCACGGTGGGGAGTGCAGGGGGGGCTTGCCTCTCCTATAGGGTCTGAGGGAAAGTGAGCCCCCAAAGGAAAATTTTCCTTGTAAATGTATATTGTAATTTCATAGTAAATCTATATTGTTCATTATAAAGTCTTAGATCTAATGGTAGAAGTTATGTTCAGGTTTTTCCCCCTAGAAGGTAACCATGTTTTATGAGGGAAATGTATTGCGGCTAGGTAACATTGCCAATATTGTATTCTGAGTGAGGAGACTTTGAGAGAAAGAAGAGGAAGTTACAGCGGGTGTGTTGTAGTTTGTATCCCTTCATTTGATGGATAATAATAAAGGAAGGACCTGGCAATTTTTCTCATGGACGTATCCCACACTGGGTGGACCATGTATACTTGTGTCTCTATTGTATTATGTATCTTTTTTGTTTTATTTCCACATTTGTTTTATTTTGTTTCTCCGAGATCCTATTTTTCTAACAACTAGTCTTAGAGTGAAAGGTAACTCATAGGAAAAGAGGGTTTTTGGTTTGAGTGGGAGAAATGGTGGAAGATGGAAAGTTTAGGGTAGAGAAATTTAACGGCCAAAACTACCAGTTATGGAAGGTGCGGATGGAAGATTATTTATATCAGAAGGATTTATTCCTACGATTGGATTGAATAGCAAAGAAGTCGATGACCATGAAGGATGAAGAATGAGAGGTTCTTGACAGAAAGGCACTAGGAACAATAAGGTTGAGCTTGGCAGCGTTAGTGGATTTCAATATTTCGGAAGAAAAGACAACAAAGGACTTGATGGACTCATTGGATAAATTGTATGAAAAACCCTCAGTGTCCAATAAGGTATTTATGATGAAGAGATTATTTAATATGAATATGTCAGAAGGTGGTTTTGTTGCATATAATTTAAATGAATTTAATACGGTTACAAATCAAATAAGTTCTATAAAAGTGAACTTTGATGATGAGTTCATGGCTCTTATAATCTTGTGCTCATTTCTAGAAAGCTGGAATGACTTGGTCATGGTTGTAAGTAAATATATCTGTAAGGTAGCTAGAGAGGTAATGGGGGGGGCAGAGGACCCATAGTGATAATAGTGGAGGCTATTCAATGTAAGGTGGAATAGGTCCACTATATTAATAAATAAGGCCCACTATGGTGGTTAGATATAATAAATGGGTAGTTAGATATAATAAATGTAATAGGACTTCTTAGAAGGTTCTACTTCTAGAAGATTCCTCCTCTAGAATGTTCTTAGGTGATGGTAGAACTATATAAAGGGGTTCAAGCAATGTAATGAGACATGAAGAGAATTATTGTAGTGTGATTTGTGGCTCAATAGGAGTATGCCCCCTTGAAGAGGCAAGTGAACAAGAGAGGATCCCATCCATAATAGGATCCATTGCATGGTGTTTCTCTACCTCAAGGGATTGGTAATAATAAAGTGTGGTTTCTTATATCTTGTTTTGTGGATCTATTGTGTATTCAGTATTTTTGGTTATTATATTTTTAGATCTATTTAGGTTCATAACAATTGGTATCAGATCACTTTCCTTGGCAGACATTGTGGGCAAATATTTTTTATTTTTGCAGATTATGTTTTTGGAGAAGAAAAAAAAGAGGGTCGTGACATTCCAGAAAATTTTTGTATATTTCTGTGAAAAAATTGCAGAAACAGGATGTATATCTGATTTCCTCTCAGAAAAACACCCAAGTTGAAAAAAACAAATCATCTGAAACAGAGTCTGGGAAGTCAAGATTTGAAGTTTTAAAATCTGCAATTTTTCAGGGTTGTTTCTATGGATGACAAAGAGATTTTTTTTATTTCTATAGCAGCTGGAGGCCAACTTTGCCCAAAAAAATTACATATCTGAATTCCTCTCACAATTTCCCCCAATTTAAAAAAAAAACATTAGCCGAAACAAAGTCCTGGAAGTGAAGTTATGAGCATTTTAAATTCAATAGTTTTTTTAGGGTTTTTCCAGAAAAAGCTGTGATTTTCTGCGGTAACTTATTGTTCTATTTTTTGGGTTTTTTCATGATGGTTGCAGGACTAAAGAGTTCATAGGGTTCTCAGATGGTTATTTCCTCTCAAACCCTCAAATAAATTCTACAAATTACCGAAGCATTCAAAGCATAATTGTTTGACACATTGAATGATAGATTGAATGGATTTGTATATGGTTTCAATGATAGTATTCATAGTATTCAAGATTCTTTGGATAACATACAAGAGAGTTTTCTTATCGTGGACCTCAAGGATGAATATAATCAAGTAATATATGATTGGTATGATTTTGAGGCCGATTGCAATGATTGGTATATGAATAGTTGTCATTTCTGGGATGACAGCCACTTCCATATTTTATTTGATGACTCTATTCCACCTTCTGTAGAGAACATCAATGTCCCACATCAGGAGCTAGTTACCAGCATCCATCCTACATATTCTACAATGGTATTGTTTCTTCTAGATTCATATTTGATCATCTCTCACTATGTGGATGGATATTATTATTTGGATCCACATGATAGGTGTTAGTATTGGGAGTATCATTTTCAGTTGGTTATTGGGTGTCGATATCTTCCATGTGGGGTTCACATGAGAAATTGGACATGGGACAGTGGTTTACAATGGTGGTTGGACTACTTCAATATTATGGCTTCCATTTCTCAATGGGACCCTAGTTATATAGTCTACTTTAGCACTATGCTCCACATTTATCCATGGGACCCTCGTATATGGTTGTACATCAAGTGTTGAGGACAACGCTTTCATAAGGGGGATGGAATGTAAGGTAGATAGAGAGTTAATGAGTGGGCCTAGAGGGCCCACAGTGATAATAGTGGAGGCTATTCAATGTAAGGTGGACTAGGTCCACTATATTATTAAATAAGGCCCACTATGGTAGTTAGATATAATAAATGGGTAGTTAGATATAATAAATGTAAGAGGACTTCTTACAAGGTTCTACTTCTAGAACATTCCTCCTCTAGAATGTTCTTAGGTGATGGTAGCACTATATAAAGGGGTTCAAGCAATATAATGAGACATGAAGAGAATTATTGTAGTGTGAGTTGTAGCTCAATAAGAGGATTCCCCCTCAAAGATACAAGTGAACAAGAGAGGATCTCTTCCATAATAGGATCCATTATATGGTGTTTCCCTACCCCAAGGGTTTGGTAATAATAAAGTGTGGTTTCTTCTATCTTGCTTTGTGGATCTATTGTGTATTCATTATTTGTGGTAATTATATTTGTAGATCTACTCGGGTTCATAACACTGTCTTTGGTTCAAACACTTTAAAATTTGATGATTTTTTTGGTGTTATCCTTACTGAGGAAATGTGATAGAAAATCATAGGTGAGACATCAGGTAATGCGTTAAAAATGGAGAACAGAGGAAGACAAAAGGATAGAAGAAATATCTCAGGGAACCATGGGAATTATAGGAAGGAAGATCCAAATCCATACTGGGAAAGATAGAGTGTTGGAATTTTGGGAAGAAAGGACATCTGAAGAAAGACTGAAGAGCTCCAAAGAAACAAAGAGATGGACAATAGGAGAAAAATCAAGAAGAAAATGTAACATGTGATGTGTTACAACATGCTTTGATTCTTTCTATAGATAATATTTTTGAGTCTTTGGGGGTAGATTCAGGGGCTTCATTTCGGGCTTCATTTCATGCCACACCCCATAGGAAACATTTTCTAGATTATGTTCAAGGTGATTTTGGAGAGGTTCATTTAGGTGATGATGCACCATGCAAAATTGTTGGAATGGGAAAGGTAAAAACAAATAAAATGAATGGAAACCAATCATTGTTGAAAGAGGTAAGACATGTTCCTGATCTAAGGAAAAATCTAATTTTAATAGGGGAATTGGCAAGCTAAGGTTGTATATCCATATTTACAAATAAGGCATGGAAGATCACCAAAGGATCATTGGTGATAGAAAAATGAGAGAAGGTAGGTACATTGTATTTATGTACTGGTAATATTGTCTCTTCTATAGGAGTGGATACATAACTGTGACGTGATAGTCTTAGACACATGAGTGAGAAGGGGATGAAGATACTTTCCAAAATAATTTTGTTACCAGATCTTAAACGAATTGATTTGGATTTCTGTGAGCATTGTGTTTATGGAAAATAGAAGATAGTCAAATTTCTCAGAGTCGGAAAAGAAAAGAAGAGTGCAAGGTTAGATCTTGTGCATACATATGTATGGGGACCAGATCATGTATCATCTCTTGGTCGATCTCGTTATTATGTTACTTTTATTGATGATGCAACTAGAAAAACTTGGGTTTATTTCATTTGACAAAAATATGATGTTTTTTATACTTTTAAGAAATGGAAAGACTTAGTTGATAATGAGACAGGAAGAAGGTTGAAGTGTCTCAGATCAGACAATGGAGGTGAATATTTCAACAAGGAGTTTGATTATTACTGTTCATACCATGGGATTCGTACAGAGAAGACAGTTCCAGGAACACCACAAGAAAATAGTGCGTCAGAAAGGATGAACAAGACAATTATGGAGCGTGCAAGGATTATGAGATTGCATGTTGGTTTTCCCTTACAGTTCTGGGTAGATGTTGTAGATACTATTGTTTAATTAATAAACAGAGGAACTTCAAGCTCTTTGGATGGTGGAATTCCAGAGGAGTCATGGATAGGTAAAAAGGTAAACTATTATTTTTTGAAGACTTTTGGTTGTGAAGAATTTGTCCACATTGATAAAGAAAATAGAACAAAGATTGAGGAAAAATCCAAGAAGTGTACCTTTATTGGGTAAGGTGTTAATGATTTTGGTTATCTCTTATGGGATTATCAAAATCACAAAATAATTAGGAGTAGAGATTTCATATTCAATGAGAAGGTCATGTACAAAGATCAGTTGTAGAGAAAGATATAAGAAAAAGAAAAACCAGAATACACAGTGCTTGATGAGATCACTGAAAACAAAATTCAAAAGGTACCAGAAAATCAAAATGTACAAAAGTAGGAGCATAAGGTACCTCAAACTCTTTCAAGTGTTGTTAAGACCCCCTGAATAATAATCTCCTTCATTGTATTATTTCTTGTTGATTGATTCTGGTGAACCAGAATGTTATGAAGAGGTAATGTAGGTGGACACCAAAAACAAGTGGGAGAAAGGTATGAAAGAGGAAATGGATTCCTTGGTAAATAACCAGACTTGGGATTTGGTTTAGTTTCCTGCAGGGAAAAGAGCATTGAAAAATAAATGGGTTTACATGTTGAAGGAAGAAGATGGAGGTAAAAAGTGGTACAAGGCTAGACTTGTTGTAAAGGGGTTTTCACAAAAGAAAGGTATATATTTTGATGAAATATTTTCTCTTGTTGTTAAAATGAATTCAATTAGGACTATTTTAAGTCGTGTGGTAGTAGAATATTTGCATCTTGAATTGTTAGATGTAAAAACAATTTTTCTCCATGGGGATTTGGAGGAAGAGATTTATATGCAACAACCACAGGGGTATGAGGTCAAAGGGAAGGAGAAATTGTTATGTAGGTTGAAGAAGAGCTTGTATGGACTAAATCAAGCTCCAAGGTAGTGGTATTTGAATTTTGACAGGTTTATGATAGAACAAGGTTATAGTAGATGTCATTCTGATCACTGTGTTTATTTTAAAAGGCTAGAAAATGGAATTTATATTATCTTGCTATTGTATGTAGATTCCATGCTTGTTGCAGGGTCTAATATGAAGGATATAAATGTGCTCGACAAGAAATTATCTAATTCATTTACGATGAAGGATTTGGGTGTTGGAAAGAAAATCCTTGGTATGAGAATAACAAGAGATAGGAAAAATCAGAAATTGACATTGTCTCAGGCTGAGTACATAGAGAAGGTGTTGGAGAGGATTAGAATGCAGAATGCAAAACCAGTTAGTACACCTTTGGCCATCCATTTAAAATTAACTAAGGAAATGTATTGCAAGACATAGGAACAGATAAAATACATGTCCAGGGTCCTTTATTCATCAGAAGTTGGAAGCTTGATGTATGTGATGGTTTGCACAAGACCAGATATTGCACATGCAGTGGGAATTGTGAGTGGGTATATGAGAAATCTAGGTAAAGAACATTGGGAGGAAGTAAAGTTTATTGTTAGGAATTTGAGAGGCACTGCTACTCGTGCATTATGTTTTGGAGGTTTAGACATTGTTCTACAGGGATATGTTGATTCATATATGGAAGGTGATAAATATAGCAGGAGGAGCACCACAAGGTATGTTTTTACTAAAGATGTATCAACAATAAGTTGTATTTAGAAACTACAAAAGATTGTTTCACTTTCAACAATAGAGGTAGAGTATGTTGTTGCTACAGAGGCTAGTAAATAGATGATTTGGTTACAGAGGTTTATGGATGAATTGAGAAAGAAACATGAGAATAGAAGGTTGTATTGTGATAGTGAGAGTGCCATTCATCTTGCAAAGAACTAAACCTTCCATTCAAATACTAAGCATATACAACTCATGTACCATTTCATACAATTATTCTTGGAAGATGGACATTTAAAGTTGGAAAAGATACACACTAGTCAGAATCCTGTAGACATGTTAACAAAGGGAGTAACCAGGGAGAAATTGAGTTCCTGCTTAGTTTTAGTTGGTCTTAAAGCATGAAGATGAAGATGAGTAATTTTCCATGTCCAAGAATGATCATATTCCAACATATACAACAATGGTGGAGTTGTTGAGATAAGTATCCAAGTGAGAGATTGTTGGTTGTGGAGCTTGATTATCTTCCTGATTCATAGGTATTTGTTTTCAGTCGTGTATATACCCCATGAAGACTTTACACCCTGGAAGACTGTACACCCCTCCACGTGGGGGAGTGTAAGGGGGGCTTTCCCCTCCTGCGGGGTCTGGGGTAAAGTGAGCCCCTGGAGGGGGTTCATGGGTGAAGCCCCTGAAGGAAAATTTTCCTTGTAAATGTATATTGTAATTTCATAGTAAATATGGACTGTTCATTATAAGGCCGTCGATCTAAAGGTAGAATCTATGTTAGGGTGTTTTTTCCTAGAAGCAAACCCTCTTTTATGATGGAAATGTATTGCGGCTATGTATCATTGCAAATATTGTATTTTGAGTGAGGAGAATAAGAGAGAAAGAAGAGGAAGTTATAGTGGGTGTGTTGTAATTTGTATCCATTCATTTGTTGGATAATAATAAAGGAAGAACCTGGAAATTTCGTTGGTGGACGTAGCCCACACTGGGTGAACCACACATATTTGTTTCTTTATTGTATTGTGTGTAACGTCTCCGACCATCCATGTCGAGCCACACTACACCAAAGAACTCTTACTGTTCTCTCTACGGAACATACTGTAACATACCCAGTATCTAATTGAGCTATGCCACATAACTTTTTCAAACTGCATGCAATTAAGATACATACACATGAAACTCTTACGTAATCATTATATATAAAATGTGAACATACAAATACATCTGTAAATGCACAGATTCACAGTTAAATAATAGTAAACATATACAGGAAATACCCATAAAAATGAACATGTAAATAACAATGCAACATGTAAATTTATCACACAAATGAAACTTATCTTGGTAATAATGTGACCAACTAAGTACAGACCTTCCACGAACCTCATAGCCTTATAAAACATTGTTCATCACTCTCAACAGTGAGTCACCCCCGAGATGGGACTAAATTCCACCCAGGTAAAGGGATTTCTAGCTAGGCTAAAGGCTCATAGACAACAGGAAAGACTCTGTCACAGGTGCCAACTCAAAATAACAGCCTACAGTCCCTCATTCCCCACATGCCTGTCCCACCCAGAAAGTGTACCCCTTCTCTACTCAACAGTCCTTTGGTTGCCCCACTTCCTTTCTGGGCTTCAACAATAGGCCAGACAGGAAGTCTCAGAGCAATGTAGTTGCAGTTTAGCACCTTCAGGAAATCAATTCCCAGCAACTCTCTCACTCACAGAATTTCTCACAGGCCTGAAAACCCACCTCTTCAATATCCCACGGGCCTGACAACCCTCTTCTTCAATCCAGCTCCCAAGTTAACCATCTACACCCTCACAAAATGGCCATGGATATAGGTTCAGGTACAGTCATGAAGGTACAAAATATAGCTCAATGGGTGTGTGCATGCTCATGGATGATTGACTGGATGACTAAATGATGGGAAAAAATCATGGAAAAGATGATAGGAAATGAATTAAGTCCCAACAATATGTATGCATGTCCCCAACTTGACACTTGTCATGTTGGAAGCTACTTTGGCCTACTTGTCCCAAACTTTAGAACTTAGGATAAAATAATTATCCATACTTATATTTAAGAAATATTAATATAATATTACTTTTTGCCTTAAGCTCCCTAGCTTATCCCTTTTCCTTAACTTAGCCCCTCCCTTTCCCTAACCAGTGGAGTTTAGCCCCCCATCTCTTTTATCATGGTCAGTCTCCACACAGTGATGGATTTTATATTAATTATGAGACATATACAAAAATAGGTGCACTAGCCTTTAACATCTAGGCTCTCCATCCTAATCAAAACATAAGCATCCTAGCTTATAATAACTGGCTCACTAGCCTATAAAACATACCATATACACAAAGGCTCATTGGCCTCACAATCACATGCACTTAAGATGTTGCATGTAGTATCCTTGAATGTGCACACTTCATCATTTCACTATGCAGTACATGCACGCACTATGCCATGAAAGGTGTATATAAAATGATGTCAGACAACTCACCAGCTTAAGTACATTTGCATTTACAATTACAATTGGGTTCAGCCTTAGGGATATTACATTGTGTATCTTCTATGTTTTATTTCCTCATTTGTTTTATTTTATTGCTCCACGATCCTGTTTTTATAACAGTTGCGACCTTTTCCTTTTCATGTGCTTCTTGCATCAAAATCCCCTCTATTGTCTACAAAATAATGGGGTTCTTCAATTTTTCTACACTATCTTGCATCACTTGCTTCGCTATTCCTTGTGCAATTGCAAGATATTATGTCACTCGAAATTCCTCTTACTGCAGTGGCTCAATCTTCTACGCATGATTCTATTGTTCAACTCATATTTTCTTAATCTCAAGGTACAAGTGCATGTTCTCAACTATGGCTATGATTCGTTCTACTGGTGTGAGAGTGATCATTTTTTCCTTGAATTTTTGTACCTTCTCCTACATAGTATGTAACCTCTATTCTAAATCTTTTAGTTCTGCATTCTCCAACAATTGATTCCACACTTGTGTACTCTCTTCATACAACTTTGTGCATTCCTCATCCAAGCTACTAATTCTCTTCACAGTCTTCATAGTTGTCTTTTCTTATTTCTCCCTTTATTTTGGTGGGGTATTTGGTGTTGTGTGAGCTTCTAGATCTACTATATTTGCATAAAATCCATGAATGACTTTGCTTTTCTTTTTTACTTGTTCTTCCAAGGGAGTATCTACTTCCATGGGTACCTATGAGAAGTTTTTTTATACCTCTTATATTGTTTGTTGTAACCTTGTTGTCTTTTGCATGACCTCATCTGATTCTAGCATGGTTTTACGATGCTCTTCCTGTAGATCATCATTGTCTACATTTACTTTAGCCAAATCCATAAACGTTGACTCTGTGTGCAACTAGAACTCCTATGAAATACTTGTCTTCAAGATTTGTAACATGTTCATCAGTAACTATGATAAAACTAAGTCAATATGACTTAATTCTTGCATGCTCTCCTACATTTATTTCGTGGGGAACTCCATAAACCCTGTGGATATCTTCATGATCCATCACTATGATGATGTTGATGGTAGTTGTGATGTTGTTTTTCGTGAATCTATTTTCTTTGTTGTTATCTACATTTGTTCTTCTTTATTTTGTTAGGACTGGTGCTAGTGTTGTGGGTGGGAAATCCCTCCTATGGACTAGCACTAAGGGTTTTATCATGCATGTATAAATGAACTAAAGATTCTTACTTTTTACCATCATCCTGTGCCTAAACCCCCATTACTCATATGTAAATACAAGGCTCAAGAGATTAAGTTGACGTACCTTATTTTTCATGTTTGATGTCGATCCCTTTTCGCACTTGGTCATTCTTTAACTGCAACTCTCCTCCCATTGCTGACCTGCATTCACTAAACACAAACAAAGAACTCCACATGCATTTGATCTATGAACTAACGGGTTAGAGATTTAATCAATTATACAATCAATATTCCAATAATGACAATCTCATATGGTAGGACAAGAAAATAAATTCTCTTATTAACTTCACAATGATACCTTACAATGATAAAGTCGGATACTACTCCTCGATCCTAGTCCCGAGCTCTTCTTCCACTGTCTTCCAACTTCTTTTCTCTATACTTCTCTTTGCACAAGGATGGATAAAATTTGGGACAAAGGGAATTCTTAATCAATTATAGTTTCTTTACTATGATTCTCCTCCTTCAAATGGGACCCCTACCCCTTCTTTTGTAGGCTAGAAGAAGCTAGGTATTTGGTTGAATGACCGACCATGCATGGCTGAAAGGTTTCATTAACTTACCCAAAGTGGTGTGTTCCTTCAACAACTTTCCTTTTTCCATGCTTTTGTAGGTACACGCGGGCTGTCTTGGGTCAGCTAGCATGTACACGCATGCAATAATAGAGTAGGGCATGTGGGTTTTTATAAAAGGGGTTTTTAAGAAGAGTTGTTCAGCAGTGTTTTGGCAAAGAAGGAATTTGAGATGGCCTGATGCCAGGTAAGAATGTCTGGTGCAAATTAGGGTTACAACAAATGCCCCCTAATCTGTGAGGTCAGAAGAGAATCTGATGGCCGAAATACATTAACAATCTTCACCGATGCTCCAAACAAGTGACCCCAGGGACCAGAAATCGGGAGGTGTCATCTGCAAAATAATAATTATCTCATCGAGGAGGGCATACCCATGCTCGGGATAAAATAAAATCATGGCTACCAATCAAATACACTGTAGATATATGTCATATAATTATATAAAGTGTAGCTGTGAGAAATACACAGCGGAGCTACATCTCGAAATCGAAAATATGTACATGCAGAGTATCCATCTTCTAGAAGTTGATAAGGCCTAATGGTTGGAGATGAGGTCTTCAGAGCTCGAGAAACAACTTCAAAATCTTCAAAACTCAGGTAGGAGTGTAATATGAGTGTACAACTTCACTACCTAGAGGTCTTTGATGGCTCATCGATCATGGACTAGAGAATCTTAATGATCAAATTGAAGGCTCCATTGATTTCGAACAAAGACTTGATTGGACTTTTAGGATGGTCGGGCATGAGGGAAAGAGACAAACTGCAGAGGGGCCAACTCAGGCTTGGTAAAAACTTCCCTTGGACAATAACACGACAAATGATGATACTGAGGCAGCATGGCATTAACATAAGTTTATGAAGCAGGAGGCAACGCAAACTCTCCATATGTTTGGAAGAATAACCAAACAGAGGAGGACACAGCTCAATGTAGCGGGAACAACTTCCTAAGGTCATATTAAATCCCAGGGTTTGACGAACAAACGAACATATTTTATTTATCCAAGGGTGACTCATTGTGCTGCCAATACAAAGAAATAATTTTCCCTTCCTCTTTTTGGGGTATATTTGATTTTTTTGTCTTTTTCAATAATTTTGAAAAAGGAATAAAAGAATGCCACGTTACAAAGGAGGGATGAGTGTTGCTAACATACAAGTTCGAGGTGCAAGGAAAAGACTAATGTTCAAAGTAAGGACACTCAGGAAAAATCGCTCTAGGGGCCAAAGGTGTCAGGATGCAGAGGCAAAGTGCTACAGGGGTAAATTAGCACCAAAAAGACATCTATTCAAAACCATTTTAACAAGTGCGATAAACACAAGATCACTCAGCATTTTTTTCATTTTTAAGGAGTCTGAAAAAAGATTAACTATGGACTCCTTCAAGAATGTTCTTATGGACCATTTTAACGAGTGTGAAAGAATAAGTTCACTCGACGATCTTTTCAATTTTAGGGAGTCTGAAAAGAGCTTAACTATGGACTCCATGGGGGTTCCTTTTTTGTAAATTTAGTCCCTCGGGCTTGAAAAAGGGGTAAAATTATATTTGAGGGTACTCTTCTAGAGAACTAAGGCTCCTAGAGTATACCTTTGTTCATACAGTTGACCGTCCGGACCGAAAAAGGGGTAAACTATCACTAGATAGACGTGACTTCAAATTTCATTTTAACGAGCATGAAAGGCCACAGGATCGCTTGGAAATATTTTCATGTTTAGAGGGTCTGAAAAAGGCTTAAAACAAGACCCATGGGGGCTATGACTCATGTATGAAACGGGTTCAGGTAGAGCCCGCTGCTAGGCTCAGACCAAGAGTCTCTTTGATAGTCACCCTCGAAAGTCTCCCAAAAGGGAAGAAAACAAAAATCATAGTGTAAGTCCTCCTATGGTATAGAAACCGTAGTCATGGCTTCAAGGATAGCCTCATCTAAAGGAAATTCAAAATATAAGAAATCACGCAAATGAGGGTTGACAGTCCCAAAGGGTGAAGTAAACTAACCATACTCCATATGACGATGGAGGTTCTGACCAAGACTGACAGAGTCTATCAGCGAAGAATCACAATCATGAGGGATTGAGGATCTACTAACAATGAGATCGGACTCAGAAGGATACTCGAGCCCACTTGGACCAAGAGGGGGAAGTAAGGGCTCTCATGCTCCCATTGGATACAGCAATGGATCAACTATTGATTCCAAGTCTCGAGAAGGAAAAAATGATTGCACAGATTCCTTATCAGAAGCAATTGATCATCGAGGATAAGACACCACATAATTAACCCATGGCGGGGTGAAGTCTACACAAACACTAGGAACATATAAAGGGGTAGCCTGAACTAACGCTGAATTAGGATGGTGATTATCAGATGCCAGTTGGTCAATAGTGACAATGCTTCCATTGTGAGGGAAATGCATCACCTGAAAGAGCGTAGATACCACAACGTTCATAGCATATACATAGTCACGCCTAAGAATCATATTGAAATCTAACAGGCCTTGTACCACTATAACATCGACACAGACAATATTCCCTCCTAACGAGATAAGCAACCGAGGAAGAATCCCAAACATTCACCAGGACATCTATCAAAATCCAACAACTCATGTGAAGCAGACACAAGCTTGGGAGAACCCAATACTTTCCAAACCGAGGAGGATAAAATACTTGCATAGGATCCTTCATCTACGATACATATATAATTTTTTGTTGAATTAACTTCAACCCTTATTTGAAAGGGTGCATAGGAAGGAAGACAAGGCTCAACAAGGTCATTCCAATCAAGGGAAGCCATCCTAGGGCATGGAGGAGGTGTGCTTGGAATGAGTGGAATACCCCCTTGTTCTAAAAATACCGAACCGAAAATGCTAAGAACATAGTTGGTAGACACGTCACTCCCCAAAAGAAGAGTAGGATCATCCGATGACTACATCGGCATGACCAATTTCGCAACCAATGGTTGAATAGGCTGTGAGACTACATAGTCTAAAGGAACCTCACCCCCCAAAAGAGGAGTGGGATTAGTCGATGAATGCATCAGCGTGACCCCTTTCTCAACCAATGGCTGAATAGGCTGAGAGAATAAAAGTTCTAAAGGAACCTCACCCCCCAAAGGAGGAGTGGGATCAGCCGATGATTACATCAACGTGACCCCTTTCTCAACCAATGGTTGAATAGGTTGAGAGACTACAAGGTCTAAAGGCACCTCACCCCTCAAAATAGGAGTGGGATCAGCCGATGACTGCATCGACATGATCACTTTCTCAACCAATGGTTGAATAGGCTAAGAGACTACAAGTTATAAAGGAACCTCACCCCTCAAAAGAGGACTGGGATCAATCGATGATTGCATCGACATAATCACTTTCTCAACTAATGGTTGAATATGATGAGAGAAAACCTCAGAAGACTCAGAATCAGAAGAGCTTGTAGATAGGGACCACGATATTTGTACCTCTGGAATGCCAGGGCACAAATGAGTAAGGTGATCTCCATTGCATAGCTTACAAGGGAACTTAGGCTTACATCCTATCCATATAGGTTTCTCAACAAGATCGATGCCCCCAGCATGACTAGCAGTGGCTAGTTTCACATCTCCAACATGACTTGTAGAGGTTGGTGATGGGTCGATAACTTGACTTGCAGAGGCTACAGACCTATTACCAGTATGACTAGCAGTGACTGGACTCTTTCCCCCAGCATAACTTGCAGAAAGTGGGTGTGTACCCCCAGCATAACTTGCAGAGGTTGGGTGCTAGTCTTCAACGTGACTTGCAGAGGTTGTCAACCTATCTCCAACATGCCTCACAGAGGTTGGTGATTTCTTCTTCCTATTCTTCCCCTTTCTATTTCGTTTAGACTTCTGGTTACTAGTAACTGTACTTTCACCAGAGGTGGGAGAAGGAGTAGGAGAATACTTTGCTAACAAAGAAACATCAACATGGTCCCCATGACATAAAGTGCTTAACTGAGAAGCATCAAGAGCATTTGGGACATTTGGAATGGTACCCAACCAAACCGGTAATCCCACATTCAACCCAGGAATGTATAAAGTGGCCATCAAAGGGACACCAATGTTTCTGAAGAAGGGAAAACCAATAGAATCCCCTTGTGAAGGGGATCCTTGGCTGGTATCATCGGGAACTTTAGCCAAGAAGATATTATGCACATTTTATCCCTTTTTAGGATCGTTCAAGTCTGTAAAAGTCTCACACACTGACTCTAGCGAACCAGTGTTATCAAAATAACACCTATAAAGAGGCAGCTCCATGTTTCTAAGTAGAAGACTGGAAAATCCTCTCAACCAACGGAGTGGGCGGTCTACCACCCTAGGATAGAGACCCAAATCCACAACTGACTAACTCACTATAGAAAAATAGGGAGCACATATCACACACTAAAAGTTCCTAAAGGCAAATCAAGCAAACAACTAACTAGTTGGAAGAACAGTTACACCAACCAACACTAGAGAAACTTACCGATGCAAGTGCAACTCGAATACGGAAGCACCCTCGAGGTATAATCTGCAAAGCGTGGCTCGATGTCTACCCTAGGTACTATGGTATACCCCCACGGTCACTTGTGTAAGTCCCTAAAATAAAGGCAACTAGGTTCCCAGCTCGTGAACAATCACCAAGTGGGTACAATCGATAGTCGGGTGGACTGCAATGAGCAAGGTATCAAGCCCGAAACCTATCAAGGGTATCGAAAGTAGGTGTTCCGGAAGACGATTTAGGACCTTGAATGGATTCGAGACCCACAAAGCTCTGTGGAAAATGAGATCAAAGGAATCCCAAGACAAGTTCTTTGTATGCATTCCCCACTACGCTTGGTCTAGCTTTGGAGGGGTTATCTCTGCTACCTTTCCGCATGCGACCTCGTGTTTAGCCCCTGTGTTAGAGGGGGGTCACAGATAATTTCGATGTTATTGGACTTCTACACACCTTAGTACAGACTCATATGTTTGTTTTATAGCCTTGAAGAATTTCCTCTCTAACCTAAATCAAGGCTCTAGCCTAATCTAGTTGATGGACCCTACAAACATAAAGTCTAGTAAATTTTAATTAGCGTTCTTTTTACTGGCTTGTTTTACTCAAAAGGGTATGGTGGTGCAACTGATGGTGTTAAGACTCTTGTGAAAAAATGATGAAACATATATGAACACTGACAAAGAATGATTATATTTCTTTTGTTTTTTTTTGAAATGCTTTTAAGATGAGAAGAAAACACAACACTATGCTAATTTCTTTTCTTTTTCAAATAACAATGCAAAGAAAATGCTAGGAAAGAAAGAGCTCTAACAAACTAATTTTTTTTTTATATATTTTCTTCCAATCAAAGAAGAAATAACAAAATATTCTAA
>ML777913.1:424107-436848 GCA_009831015.1 Picea engelmannii
TACATACACCCCACCTTCGAGAAACATGTTCTCGAGGTGGTCAAAATAGTGAGGGATAATCTCGTTGTAGTGTCTCGGCATCTTCCCAAGTAGCAGATCCTGGACTATACTTGTCCCACTGGACCTTAACTTGGTCTACTAGATGGTTCCTGAGCTGTCAGACTCTACGGTCCAATATGCATAATGGTTCTACCGTGAGGGTTCCCATGTCCGACACCTGCAATTCCTTCCAATTTAGTTTATGTGATTCATCAACAACATAATGACGTAAAACAGATACATGAAATACATTATGAGTTTTATGCAAGTGGGGTGGCAGTACGAGATGATAGGCAATGGGTCTAATTTTCTCTTGAATCCTGAATGGTCCTATAAACCGAGGTGACAATTTTGTCCCCTTCCCGAACCGTATGGTACTCTTATTAGGCTTGATACAAATGAAAACCCAGTCTCCCACTTCATAACTTCGGTTGGTCCTGTGTGCATCCGCATAGATTTTCTGCCTATCATGTGCTTCCTTTAATCTCTGCCTAATCTAAATCACCTGTTCCTCCATTTCTTGAATCAATTCTGGCCCAACTGTTACTCAGTCTAGATTAAGTGAATTTTAAATTTATTGTTCTGTTCTAAATTAATGGTTTGTATAATTAAATTAGAGCATTACACTTGAAGACTCAGAAACTTACTTTGATAGAAGAAACAAAAAGAAAACAATTCAAGGAAAACTTCATAGAACAAACCAATCTAAGGTGAAACCTAAGCTATAGACTGCAAACAACAAAGACTAGAATGAGTTCCAGAAAACCCCTGAGAAGGATTATTTCTGACAAGGGAGAGGATGATTGCCTCTCTAAAAGAAATTTTCTGAAATCATACACACGACTGACACTTCCTCAGCTAGTGTGTACATGTGGTTTGTGGGAAGGTAGTGCGTGGGTAGACACATGCAGACCTTATACATGCCACATGTACCTCTGTGGGTATTGAAAAAAAAATGCATTCAAGAAAATAAATAGAGATAACTGGTATGGAAGACCAAAATCTTTGTTAGCTTAGACTTTTGCAGAAACTTAAAAAACAAGAAATGAAACCAGTTCTTAAAAATACCCAAGAAAAAATATTCCCAGAAACCCTAGAGTTCCCCAGTATGGTTTCCAATTCTGTTGTGGGTGGGAAATCCCTCCTACGAACTAGCACCAAGGATTTTATCATGCATGCAGAAATGACCTAAAGATTCTTACTTTTTACCATCATCCCGTGCCTAAACCCCTATTACTCATGTAAATACAAGGCTCAAGAGATTAAGTTGGCATACCTTATTTTTCATGTTTGATGTTGACCCCTTTTCACACTTGGTCATTCTTTGACTGCAACTCTCCTCCCAATGCTGACCTACATTCACTAAAGACAAACAAATAACTCCACATGCATTTGATCTATGAACTAATGGGTTAGAGATTTAATCAATCATACAATCAATATTCCAATAATGGCAATCTTATATGACAGGACGTGAAAATAAATTATTTTATTAACTTCACAATGATACCTTACAATGACAAAGTCGACTATTGCTCCTCGATCCTGGTCCTGGGCTCTTCTTCCACTGTCTTCCAACTGATTTTCTCTATACTTCTCTTTGCACAAGGATGGCTAAAGTTTGGGACAAAGGGAATGCTTAATCAGTTATAGTTTCTTTACTATGATTCTCCTCCTTCAAATGGGACCCCTACCCCTTCTTTTATAGGCTAGAAGGAGCTAGGTATTTGGTCAAATGATCAGCCATGCATGGCTGAAATTTTTAGTTAACTTACCCAAAGTTGTGTGTTCCATCAGCAACTTTCCTTTTTCTGCTCTTTTGTAGGTACACATGGGTTGTCTTGGGTCAACTAGCGTGTACATGCATGCGGTAATGGAGTAGGGTAGGTGGGTTTTTATAAAAGGGGTTTTTAAGAAGTGTTGTTCAACAGTGTTTTGGAAAATAAGGAATCTAAGATGGCCTAATGCTAGGTAAGCATGTCTAGTGCAAATTAGTGTTATAACAACTATCCTAGTTGACTCCAAAATATGGTGTAGTGTAGCTATCTTCACTTGCACATTGATGTGCATTTCCTCCTATTTCTCCGCATCTCACATAAATGCTTCTTCAATTACTTATTTTACTTGATCCCCAATATTCTCCATTCATCCTCAGTTAGAGCCTAGGTAGCTACTTTCTTTGATTCTTTCCTCTTCTTGTGATTATGCATTGATTACTCCTTAGGGTGCTCCTTTCTCTTCTATCTAGTGTGCGGTGTTGTTTCAGTGTCCCCTGCACCATTCCCTTGTTCTTTATGTTCTGGTTCTTCTTCTTGATCCTTCTCTGGTTGTTGTGTCTCCTTCTATGTTATTTATTTCATCAGTGTTTTCCACTCTAATTCCCCTTCATTGAAAATATGATTGACATCTTGTTTTGTCAGTCTATATCTAGTCAGAAACCATTGCTAATCTACATCCCTCTTAGATTGCATGTACATATGGTGTTACCTTGCCTTGAATCATACAATTTCTTTATACACTTTAAATATCAAGGGTATAATGCACTGTGTTTCCTCAATGCATTTCTAGATTGTTGTCTCTTGATATATGTAGAAGGTGATGTTGTTATCCATTTTCCTATTCTTGTGTGAACTATGCCACAATGAAACACATCTTGTTGCCAGGAACAATTGTTTCATACATTCCAAAAACTGGGTTTCTTCAGGATCCCTCCATGCAACTAATGCAATAAAAATCGACAACCAAGCATAGTGAAACTTCATTCCTTTATCATGTGCTTCCTTCTAGTATGTTAAGTATTTATTTACCAATAATATCACCCAGTTCATCTAGACTCGTGTTGCAAACTTCTTTGTTGTTGTTATTACTCCTACTAGGACCTGATCTCCGTGACAATTCCTGAGTAATTTGTAGGCTAGAACCTATGTGGAAAACCTTACAGAATCATCGTTGATTCTTTTTAATATACCAGATATAAAATGTATGCAGAACTGAAATAAAATGCTAGTAATGGAAAAATAACAACAATATAACCAGAACATTCACCACAATAACACTGAAATGATACAAGAATAACAATAGAAATAACACTTTGAATCTGAAAGCAATGTTCACGGGCCTCTTCGAGGGGGAAACCTCCAGTTGAGTAGAGCTATATTACAATAATCTCCAATCTAGGGTTCCCATACCCTCGACTCCTATTTATACTAAAAAGAAGCATCTAGAGGAAGATCCTTCTAGAAGCGGAAGCTTCTATTAGGTCTTCTTACATCTGCCTTATTCTATTTTATTGAAAGGCCTTATTAATATTGACCTTTATTACATCCAAATATATTGTTCTACCTATGTGTGGATTAGGACCCTAACATGTCCACCCCCTTAAAAACAGCCTTGTCCTCAAGGCTTGAGATGAGGAAATTGCTACAGAATGGTAGTTGGTTCCCAAGTGGTGTTTGTTGGAGTTGTATCTTTCCACTGGACTAGCACTTCCTTGATGGTTATCTGACGTAGGCTATGCTCACGCTGGTCCAAAATTGCTTATGGTTGTATCCAAATGGATCCTTCTTCAGCTAACTCTGGAAGGTTGGTTTGAATTTGGTACTTAGCTCCAATCATCTTCTTTAAACATGAAACATGAAAAACGGGATGTAGCTTTGAATGGCTAGGCAAAGCTAACTGATAGGCGAATTTTCCCACATGCTTTATCATGGTATAAGGACCATAAAATTTGGGCGCTAGCTTCTGACAATGCTCATCCTTGAGGAAAGTTTTCTTGTAAGGTTGCAGTCGAAGAAACACCTGATCCCCTTCTGCAAATTGACGTTCAGAGTGACCATGATCTTCTTATTGCTTCATGCAATTCTGTGCCATGAACAAATTCTCTTTGAGGGTACAAAGAATGGCCTCTCGAGTTGTATGTATTAGGTCAACCACCTGGACCTTCGAGGCACCTGGTAAGTATGCGAGAATTGAAGGTGGCTTCTGTCCATATACCACTTCAAAAGGAGTCATGCGTGTAGTTGTATGGTATGAAGTGTTGTACCACCATTCAGCTAGGGGTAACCATTGAGCCCGCTAACTTTGCTTTTCCAAGGCAAAACACCTCAAATATGTTTCCAAACACTTGTTGACAACTTCTGTTTGGCCATTAGTCTAGAGACGATAAGTTGTGTTGAGATGCAATTCTGTGCCTCGTATCTTGAACAGTTCTTGCCAAAAATTGCTTGTGAAAGTTGGGTTGTGATAAAAAACAATAGAGTGCGGCATGTCAGGAAGCTTGAAGACCTGATCCATGAATATTTGAGCCACCATGGATGTTGTAAATGGGTGTTGAAGGGTGCAAAAATGAGCATACTTGGAAAGGCGATCAACAACCACCATGATGACATATTTATTTCCGGATTTGGGTAAGTCGGTAATAAAATCCATAGATATATCCTTCCAAATAGCAGGTGGAATCGGGAGCGGTTGTAGTTTTCCTGAGGATTTGACTATTTCTCCCTTGTTGTGTTGACACACATCACATTCAGCTATAAAATTATGAATGTCCTATTTCATACCATCCCAGAAAAAGGAACGTTTGACACTGTCATAGGTTTTGGTGAACTCGGAGTGCCCTTTTGTGGGTGTAGCATGAAGCTCAGAAAGTACCATGGATTTAAGCTTTGATTGTTTACTTAAATACAAACGGCCTTTGTATCGAAGTTCCTCATGGATCCAAGAGTACCCTGGGGAAGCTGGAGCATTGGACTGCAATTGCTGGATCAACTACAAACTTTTGGGATCTTGTAGCCATTCCTGGAGAATGGCTTGGATCCAATCTGGTACAATGAATGAAAGAGAAAAATGGGATCCTTCATATTCATATTTTTGGGAAAGTGCATCCACAACCACATTGTCTTTTCCTTTCTTATAAATCATCTCATAATCATATCCAAAGAGTTTAGTCACCCATTTTTGTTGTTCTGGGAAGGAAATGCATTGTTCCAAAAAATACTTGAGGCTTTGGTGGTCTGTCTTAATTTGGAATCATTTCCCCAATAGATAAGGATGTCACAGATCCACGACATGTAGAATAGCCAACATTTCCTTTTCATAGATGGATTTTCTTAGATTTCTTTCAGATGGTTGCTTGCTGGTAAAGGCTAAAGGTCGACCCTCTTGCATAAGGACAACACCAATTCCTTTCCCTGAGGCATCACATTCCAACACAAAGGTATTTTTGAAATCAGGAAGGGCGAGGACTGGAGTGGTGCACATGGCCATCTTCAAGGTTTGAAAATCTTGAGCAGCGGCTGGAGTCCAAGTGAAAGAGTTATTTTTGAGGAGAGTAGTGAGAGGTGTTGCAATCTTCCCATAATTCTTAACAAACTTACGATAATACCCTATTATTCCTAGAAATACACGCAAGCTCTTAAGAGTCTTTGGGTGAGGCCAGTCTTGCATAGCTTCAATATTTTTAGGATCCACCCTAATTCCATATTTTCCAACTAGATGACCCAAGTATTCTACTTCTGAGGCGCCAAAAGCACATTTATACTGTTTCAGGAAAACTTGGTGCTGAGAGAGTAGATTGTTATCAGATTAATCGGTAGGTGCGGACACTAATAGATCTCCCTAGATCCACCTAGATCTAGAACAAAACAGGACAAAACATGACTCTTTCCTTAAGTTTTGACCATTGAATTAGCTAGTATGAAGGAACAAGTAACATACCTTTATATCGCTTCCTAGGGTCTCTTTTGCTCCCGCTTCACTCTGGTTCTCTCGTGAGGTCAAGACCAAGACAACACAAACCAACCAAAGTGAAGATATCACAATATATTCAACAGTCAACTTATGTGTATGATCAAGGAATTACACAATAAAGTGAGAATAGATTTATGGGAAAGGGACATGCCACTGTATCATATTGATTGAAAGTAAAGATTACAACTTGATCGCCTTGATGCCATAAGCTTCCTTTCGATGGATCTTGGCTCCAACACACACACTTGCTCAATCCTTGTATGAAGAAGATCAAATCCTCTTGATAGACTTGCTAGAGTCTCCAAGCTACTATTCAAGCTAAGTCCTTCACACAATTCTTTCACCAATTCTCCAATGAATCTTTCTTAACCTTTTCCATGAGAATTCCCTCAATATATAAGAGAGAATGAGTTATTTATTTGGATAAGAATGATCCCACAATATCAGGGAGTCCAGTACAAGGATAACCATTCGAATGCCAACCCATCCTTCTAGAAGATTCCCTTCTAGAAACATCGAGAATTCATATTTTTTCATGCTTTAGGAAGAGTTTTCACCCTAGCTATTCAACACAGTGTGAGAAGTTCCCACCCCATCTTAAAGCAGCCTGCGAGAATCAGGCATTCTCAGACCCTGGGATACTAGCAGCCTGCGAACCCTCTTCAAAAATGAGTTTTCTGGGAAGAGATGAAAGTAACTTTTCTCGGGAGAAATTTCTTATGAAGAGCCTGAGTACACCATCATCAATACATCATCATGATGACCAAAATCATGGGTAACATAGATGGAGAACTTGATCCATATGAGTAATATGGTATGTCTAGGTTTTTCTATAGATGAGGATATCATCAAACAAAACTAAGACAAAAATGGTAGAGAAAAGGATGGAAGACATGATTCATGAGGCTTTGGAAGGTGGAGGGGGCATTACACAAGACAAAGGGCATGACCAAAAACTCATAGTGGCCCTCATGAGTTCTAAAGTGAGTCTTGGGAATATCTGCCTCTTTCATACGTATTTGGTGGTATCCTGAACGAATATCTAGTTTAGTGAAGAATTGGGTGCCACTCAATTCATCCAGGAGGTCAACAATGACAGAAATGGAGAATTTGTCTTTGATGGTAAGTTTGTTGAGGGCATGGAAGTCAGGACACATTTTCCAAGAACCTTCTTTCTTCAAGACCATGACCACAGGAGACGAATAGGGGCTCGTACTAGGGCATATAACACCTGCATTAAGGAGTTCCTGGACCATTTTCTCAATTTCATTTTTTTGGGAAAAGGGGTGATGATACAGATGGATATTGGGAGGAAGGATTCCTGGTACAAGGGGAATGGAATAATCATGAACACCACGGGAAGGAGGGAGGCCTTGGGGAGTGGAAAATACCAATTGATGTTTAGAAAGGATGGCTTGGAGGTCTTGTAGTATGGAGGGTGTCTCTATTGCTTGTATGGCATGGAGTTGGTTGATAACACCAGAATGGCCCTTTTTGAGCATATTTTCCATGCAATGGGAACTAATGATCTCAGGTGAACTGGTGGTGATGCCTTGGAACTTATATTGGTGGCCATCCTGGTCAAATTGCATGCTTAAGTCTTTAAAATCCATGAGAATGGGACCCAAAGTCCTTAGCCAGCCTGCACCCAGCACAAGGTCACAACCTCCCATGTTGATAGAAAACATATGGGATTTCAGGTGGTAGTCACCAATTTGGAGACACACGTTTTCACAACACCCTCCACATTTCATGGAACCACCATTGGCAATCATGATTTGGAAATTATTGACAGCATGGATGTAGCAATGGGTTTCTTGGGCAATGTGGCAATGAATAAAATTATGGGTGCTGCCACTATCAACCAGAATGATGACCTTCCGATGCTTGATGTAACCGATTAGCTTGAGGATTTGGGGAGTGGAGAAGCCAGTGAGAGCATTGAGGGAAATGATTGGTTCTACTTCGTGAGGGTCTAAGGGAGGGTTTATGTCAGTGGATTCAAGTGATCCAGACATAGAGGGAGTTTCTTCATCTTCTTCCGAAATCTCCTCTGATATGGCCATAAAAAGATTTTGTTCTTTACACTTGTGGCCCAAAAAATATTTTTCATCACAGTTATAACAAAGGCCTTTGAGTTGGCGTTCAACCATTTCAGCCTGGGTCAATTTTTGGATCTTTAGTGGAGCTGAGGGAGTAGTGGGATTTACTGGTTTAGGGTGAGGGATGAAGGAGGGTTTGCATTTTTGAGAAGATACAACTTGTTTTTCTTCTTTATCTCTTTTGGTAGCCTCCACCCAACTCTCAAGCCGAGCCATAAGGACATGGGCCCAAATTTCCTCCTTGACGTCGTTGATAAAACACTCTCGGAAAAAGGCATCAGACATGCCCTCTGTTCTAAAATCCAGGTGCTCAAAGGAAGCTATAAAGTCTTCCACTAATTGTTTCAGCTTTGTCAAATGGCCCAAGTGGTTGGTGTCAGTGTCAAAGAATTCGTAAAGCTCTGCCACAAATTGTGTCCAAGCAATATACCCTTGACGAGAATTTTTTCTCCATTGCCACCATTGCCAACGTTTTTGATCTAGATGGAGAACACCATATCGGATTTTGGCCAAGTCATCTATAATGTTGTATAAAGAGAAGTAATTTTCCATTTAGGTTACCCAACCAGTGGGGTTTGAGCCATCAAATTTGGTCACATCCACCCGTGGAAGGTGTAGGTCATGTTGAAAGTGATGGTTCTGCAAGGTATGGGAATGAGAGGAATGGTCACCTTCAGTTTGTGGGGGTGAGGAAGAGGAACAATTATCTGTAGGGATATGCAGTTTGGTGTGGAGTGCCAAAAAGACTGATTCAAGCTGGGTGGTGAGGTCTTGCCTGATTTCACCCATTGAGGACTGGATGGTTGTATTGATGGCAGAGACATTGGCACTGAGTTGTTTCACTTCTTGTTGGGTCTCAATCAGACCAGATTGCAAGGTGTTGAAGTGAGCTTCCAAGTCTTGGCTATGAGTATGGGCCATAAGGATGGGGGAACTGAAAAAGGGGTGAGCGGGGTAAAAACAAATTGCCGAAAAAATGATATGGATGAATGTGATAAGGGCGAAGAGATGAATCCAATGGAATAGGTCTGAAATAATGGTGAAAAAATTTCCAGACTTCATTTTTTTTATTTTTTTTATTTTTTTACGGAGTTATACTCCGGTCTAAAGAATATTGCAAGAGGAAATGCCCAAATGCTTAACCAGAAAGAAATCTGTATTTACTTGGCAACCCAAACATAGTTGCACGACAATAGATCTTGTCTATTTTAATTTGTTTATGTTTCTGTCCCCAAGGGTTAGGTATTCAAGGGTTCTACAGACAAGGGTTTACCCTATGCTATAACTCTCTAATATACGTGCAGGGTCCAACAGTAGTACTTGGCCCAATATCTCAGGGCACTAACTAAGGAGGATAGACCATACCCTTAGTTGTACTACCTGACTACCCAAGTACTAGAGAGTATCTTCCCGAGTGTTGTTCTCGGTGACACTATAGAAGTCAGGTGGCTAATCAATTTATCTAAGGAGGGCTTCAGGTAATCTAGGATGATCCGTACAGAGGTGTTGTCTGATGCACTACCACTCGAAGGGGTACCAACAGGGGTTACAAGGGTGGCCAATAGATGTGCTCTTAAGTACTACTTGTATTTCCTGCATGTATGAATCCCTCAACCGCAGGTTTATGCACGTAACGACAGATCTTTTTGGCTTAAAGACACCAGAATACGTCTCTACCCTGGAAAAAAAAATTAACCCACACTTTCTACCAAGGAAAGTGCTCTGATACCACTTGTAATATACCAGATATAAAATGTATGCAGAACAAAAATAAAATGCTAGTAATGGTAGAATAACAAAAATATAACCAGAACATTCACCACAATAACACTGAAATGATATAAGAATAACAACAGAAATAACACTTTGAATCTGAAAGCAATGTTCACAGGCCTCTTCAAGGGGGCAACCTCCAGTTGAGAAGAGCTCTATTACAATAATCTCTGAGCTAGGGTTCTCATACCCTCGACTCCTATTTATACTAAAAATAAGCATCTAAAGGAAGATCCTTCTAGAAGAAAAATCTTCTATTAGGTCTTCTTACATCTGCCTTATTCTATTTTATTGAAAGGCCTTATTAATATTGACCTTTATTACATCCGAATATATTGTTCTACCTATGTGCGGGTTAGTACCCTAACATGCTTTCTACGTTAAGTATGCATTCTCCTCTGCGCATGTCATATTTTTCTTTCATCCTTTCTGCCAATGATTTCTCATGATTTTTGTCCATGAACAAAGGTAGTGGGTCTTCCCCTACCAATGAAAATCCTGTAATCTACAAAATTATTTGGGTGTCAATCAACACCGCCCTATCCAACCATAGAAACCCTCCATGGATGTAACTCAATAATAAATTGACACATATGTTGATTTTTGCGCTTCTTCCAAAATGTGGGATCTTCAACATGTTCAATATGCATGGTCATTGCATTCTTGTTACCCACTCCTAAGACTTGATTATGAGTATAAGCGATTCCAGTCTGAGTGATGTGCGCAGATAATTCTATGGTGCTAAATATGGAAACTTCTTTAGATCTGCAAGTTCATGGTACAAAAACCTCAAGCTTCCTACTAAACCCAACATATCTCCCTCAATAGTGACCCTAGGTGGAATCACTGGTGTAACCAAGTCGTACTTCATCTTCTTGTTAAATATGATTAGTTTAATTGTTGGCTTCCTGGGTGGCACATAATCCCTTGGAAATTTTGTTGAATCTAATGTATCTTCTCTCAACATTTATTCCTGCATCGGTGTTGATGTCTTGTTACCGCGTGGTTTCTTAGTCTACGATGTGGATGCTATTGTATTTGGTGGTGCCATAACTCTCTATAGTTCAACTCAGTCTACAACTCACTTGGCTCTTCCCTAGCTCTTTGTTCTCTTCAAATGTTTAGGAAACAATAACCCTTTCTCTTCACCACTTGTATTTTATTATAGGTTGTGGCCGCCTATTATCTTCCTCTTTGCACCAAAATTATCAGTCCCATTCAGTTGTATTTGCATTCAATTCTTGTCTGGATCCTGCATTAATTTTGTATTTTCCAGTAGATTGTGGTCTAGATTTTCCATCTTGTCAAAATATCGTCACAATTTTTCATTTATTAATACATGTTTCCCCAATATCACCATTATGTTTTCTCTTTAATTCTCTTCCATTCCATTGCGTGAGTCTTTATCCCGGTTCTTCAATTTTCCTTTCTATGTGAAATTTAATTCTCTTTGTTGTCCATGACATTCTCTTGTTCATCTCTCTTTATGATAATTTGACCCTTTGAACAATTCTTGTTTTAGAACTTCAAGTCTATCATCCCTTCAAGTTTTTATTGTGTCTTGCCTCAAGCTATTTTATTTCTTTTTCTTTTTCTTTTTCTATAATACACATGCTACAACACAGATACTATTGTACACATCCTGCATAGTCATGCTAGTTCATGGAAGAACGATTGTCCCTATACAGTTTCATCTGACTACCATTAACCAGTCCTTCTATGATTTTCCCATTCAATGTTTCCAACTAAACAACACTTCCATCTATCACAGATCTAATGACATATAGACCCAAACAGTGCATTTGGAACTTTCCAGGGTGCTGCAAAAATTTGTTGTCATAGAGAAAAACTAAGTCTCCTATCTAGAACCTTTTATGTTTAATATTTCTATCATGTTGTGCCTTTTCACATGATTTCTAAACTTGATGATGAAATCCTATGACAAAGTGATATTCCTCTAGTTACACTAGCTCTAATATTATTTTCTCTAATGCACTAGAATTTGTGAGCTCTGTCAGTGTGGAAATGTGTAGACTTGACACAATGAATTCCATGGGAATAACTACTTCCTGGCCATATACTAATCAGAATGTTGTCTTTCTTGTTAACTTTTTTATATGTAGTTCAATATTCCCATAGTATTTCATGAATACTTAGGTCCCAATCATATCGATTTACATTAAATATCTTTATCAACACATTCTCTAGGATCTTGTTAAATGTGGCCATTGTTCCATTAGCCTAAGGATGATAAGGTGTGCTCTTCTCGTGATAAATCTAAAATTATTCTATCAAAGAAACAATTTTTTTGTTCAAGGAATGTGTTCCCTAATCACTCATAAGGATTCTCAAACATCCAAACCTTGTAACAACATTTTCAAATAAAAACCATGTTGCAATCTATGAGCTGCAATCTATAACAAGTTCTACTTCAGCCCATCCGGTGAAATAATGTGTCGCAGTGATTGTATATCTTGCTACTCACCTTTTTGTTGGTTAGTTGATCGGTCTAATGAAATCTATTTCCCAATTATCAAAATCCTGCAATGTCACTTGTAGTATTAAATGCATCTTGTCTCTTATGGATGGCTTCCCAACTCATTGACAGAAATCACAAGTCTTCCAGAAATCCTTAGCATCCTTATGAAGGGTGGGCCACCAAAGTCCCATGCAAAAAATATTATGAGTTGTCACTTTCTCTACATATTGGCCTCCCAGACCTCCCTCATGTGCCTCTAATAGTATCATAATTCCCTCTTTCTCTAATACACATCGTCGAAGAATACCATATACGCCTAATTTATACAAATTCCCCACTATAAGATAATAATCTATTGCCCTTAGTACTAGCTTCTTCTTCTGCATAGGGATACTCCTATGCTCAATAAGTGAGAAATATATGAAAATTAATCATCGACCATCTATTCTACAAAAAAGTGCACATCTGGTAGATTGTCGTCAAAATTTATTGCATCTTCCCCTGTTAATATGTGTGACAAATGATCAGGTCCTGTGTTAAATTTTCCTAGTTTCACAATCACTTCAAAATAACACTCCTGAAATAATAACAACCATATTC
>ML777913.1:436860-481288 GCA_009831015.1 Picea engelmannii
CATTGGCTTATTGACTAAGTATTTATGTGCAAAATGATCCATGTACATATTGAAATGTGATCCTAGCAGATAATTCCTAAAATTTTGTAGTGCATACACCAATTCTAGTCCTTCACATTCTGTAGTAGTATAATTTTGTTTGGTAGTTGACAAATTTATGTTGGAAAATGCAATGGGATTATCCAAACCTCCTTCCCCTGGCTAAGCTAGAACCACACCTAATTCTATAGATGATGCATCTACATAGACATGGAATTCCTTCTTCCAATATGAAAATACTAAAATCGACGTGGTAACCAGTTTCTCCTTGAAAGTATCCAAACTTTGTTGGCATTTCTTGTTCCATTGAAACTTGACCTCCTTCTTCAACAAATTTTCCAACGGGGATGTAATATATATGTATGCCTAATAAAATTTCTATATTACCCCATGTGACCTAATGTTGCTCGTAGTTGTCGCACTGACGTAGGTGGTGGAAAAAAAAATAACAACAATATTTGTAGCATCAACCAAAAGTCCTTGTTTACATACTACATGACCCAAAAAGATACCAAATGGTGCGAAAAAAATACACTTCTTCAAGTTCAAGAAAATATGGAACTATCTACATCTATCCAACATCAAACAAAGAGTTTCAACACGGTCTTTCAACAAACTGAACATTTTCCAATCATCCAAATATACTTCTAGAAATTTATTAATGAATTCTTTAAAATCTACAACAACAACTCGGGAAAATATTGTTGGTGCATTTTTCAACACAAAATGCATGACTATATACTGGTAACGTCCCCATTCCATCCCAAATTTTGTCTTATGCCTATCCTCCTGTGGAATCTTAATCTAGTGATATCCAGAGAATCCATCACTAAATGAGTAGGCTTCCTTCCCTCCTACATTGTCCAAAACTTCATCTGTAAATAAGGTAGGAAATGGGTCATGTAATCAAGTATCATTCAATTTCCATAGATTCACACAAATTATGATTCCACCTATTTTTTTGTCTTGGATCCCCATCGGATGGATCCATTTTGACTTATAAAAAGGTTGAATAGTCCCATCTTCCAACATTCTATCTATTTCTACTTTCACTTTCAACTTATATATTGGGTTCAATCGGTATGGTCTATGCTTCACTGGCTTGGCATCCTCCTTCAAAGGGATCATAATCTCTCCTAGCTCACTATATATCCCTTTAATTTCTGAAAGTGTAGTTGGAGAAAGGTCTTGGTATTCACGTAGTAAATAAAAAATATTCTCAACATTTTCTTCATTCCAATAACCTCCAATGTTTTCGAACTTGGGATTATCCTTCGTACCAATATTTACCTTGTGCATTTTCAATGGCTTTGCATACTCGACGAATTCAAGCTCAGGACCCTCTATTGCGTTCTCTTCTTTAGTTTCTAGTATTTGTAAATTCTTTTGTTCCTCATCCTCCTGTTCTTCTCTAGTAATGTTATAGAATTCCAAAACCTCTTGAACAGTTGTAGAATAATTGGGCACACAACATAAGGATGTTGGTATCGTCGAATCTTCTAGTGTAAAGATATTGTTCTTGATAACCTGAAGTGTTTTGTTTACCAAAGGGGCATCATATTCAAAATTTAAATTTACCTTAAAGTTATGAGTCAAGTCTTCTCAATCTGTTGTTCCTTTGTGTACTTCTAGTTCTAAATAATAGTTCTTTGAGATCGCATATAGAGTGTGTACAAACAAGTGCATCCATTCATGCTTAGGTACTAAGCTCCATATCATGGTGCACTGTGTAATATGATTTGTAGGACAAATCAACCTAATATACGTCTTCATAGAGTACTCATTATCTACTGCAAACCTGACCTGTAACAACCTTTTTCATTGATACCAATTATCTACTCCATCCTTTTGCATATCTCACCACCTTGCAAGAGTCACTTTCAACATGATATCTAAAGCTAGCAATCTATATTGATATAGTATATGCAATTCAAATTAGTTTACAAAAATATCTTAATCTATAAGTCCATCATACTTTGGGGGATCACATACATCAACTCCAATCTAGCGCAATGTGCGAGTAATATGAGCACATCTCCTTGTATATACTTCATGTAACCTATTTTGTCAATGCTCAAGGGCTTCTTATAAATACAACATGCAAGAATTGATACTTCTCCAACTGAGTACACCCTCAGAAGTAGGATTAATATATTCATCCATCTACAAAGTAACATTGTAAAGTTTATCGAGTTATTTTCCCCTTGCTGGTTGCACATATCGTCTTCCTTCCATGGGATCAAATGGTTCAATAACTCTCAAGTATGCGACTTCAAATATCATTTGTCTCTTTTTCATATCAATAAATTTATTCTTATCGAAATCCCAATTGAGTCCAAGTAAAGTTGGGTGAGTTTTACTACCATCCATTATCTCAATTACTTCAAAATATTCTATGTTCTGCACTCCATCGATGTTAACATTCACCTATGTCAGTCTTCCAATCAGAACAATATTCTGCTAATGTTCTAACCTCAAATGAATAGGTTACCATATCGACTTTGGTTTTCCTATCATTTCCCATGTCCTATTCGGAATGGCGTTCACATCAGATCCAAGATCCAAGATGATATTATCCATGTCATAGTCTCCTACATGTGTGTTAAGTCAAAATTCTCTATTCGTCCTTTTCTTCTTTGTACCTGGTTAACTGCTCGTTGTGCACCAGGTGCTTATTTATCTTGTGTACACTGGTCTATCATCCCACACACTGCATTCAATGTAGTTTCATCCTTCATTAGTCATAAACAACTCTTTAATAATATTTTCAGAGTACTTACCTTCTCAACTGTCCTTTCTTTCATCGAGTGGTCATAGGCTAGAGGCATGTCAAACACAGGTGGCCTATTATACATAGGTGTGAATTCGATGCTACCATTCTGTTTCTAGCAGATCCTTCCTTTCTTTCTTATATGTGTCTCTCTTCTTTAGAGGATCAAACATCAAAGGAGTTTTTGCTTCTTTCCTGATCCACTGATTATTATGAATTCCTTGTTCCATCACATGAACTCATGTTCTTTATCCTCCATGCATAATTGTTTCTAACCTTGGTCGACCATCGTGATGCTCTACCACTATCATATAAACATTATGGTTCCTATTTTCCCACCACTTTTGGATTATCTATGGACAATATTATGTCACATGATCCATATGTCCACAGTATGTGCACATTGTATAGGGATTCAGACAATCTCATGCCAAATTTCTAGGATGGTTACAACTATAACAGATAATTAGTCCTCTTCCTCTATCAAATCCTCCTCTTCCCTGGACTCTTAATCATCATCTTTCTCCTTGATTGTATCCCCTTACAATATTATATTGTTTTAATCCTCCTTCTAGTCTGTATTCTCCTTGAACTCTGTACTCATTTGCAATGCATTCTCTCATGAGATCATGTTCATGAAATTCCTTTTGCTCATGTCCCACTCACTTACAAAAATTAAAAAATATGTTTTGGAAGTGCTCTAATACTTCTACATAAAAGGAAAAGAAATCGAGTGATGACCCACCATTATGTATATCTCACACCATACCCCTCCTCATGGGGCCAATGGATTCAAGGCTCTTGTAGAGAAATATTCTTTAAAGGCTGGTTCTTATGATGCCCTTCATTTTTGCCTGTAACACACCATACTTATTCAATCTTTTCCTTTCCTTTAGAAATATCCTACAATTGAATTATCAATGTTTCTAACTCCGACTAAACATGAGCCATCCTTGCACCATTTTCTCCTACAAGGGAATTAACTTAAATTACTAGTCAAGAAGTAATTTTGACAAGTCTCCAATAATTACAACATATATATATATATATATATATATATATATATATATATATATATATATATATATATATAGAGAGAGAGAGAGAGAGAGAGAGAGAGAGAGAGAGAGAGAGAGAGAGTAGGTATAACAATTAAAATCACTATCAGAACTAAATTTAAAGAGAAATTGTGGTGGATTGAAGATAAATTTCAAATAAAAAAAAGTTAATGTAATAAAGATATCATTAATCCCATGTTAGAATATCAAAATTATCTTTCTACTACGACTACCTTAAAGAACAAAAGTAACATTTCTAAAATAATAATGAACTCTAATGGGGATGGATAGGGAGAGGTGGTGTTCTCTCCTCCCTCTCTCACTTATCATCCTTGCACTTAACTATATTATGGTTTCATATTTAAGATATTAGAAGTGGCCTATGGGTGACCAGTTCATGTGGGGATGCAACGATATGAGGTTGCAAAGTGGAGATGAGGTGTCTCTAGAGAATTTTTACACTTAGCTATGTTTTTTCCCCTTTTTTTATATGTGGAAACCAAATTTGTGGTGTCTTAACTCTATGGTACTTGTGTTCCATTATATTAAATGGCTCTAGTGTGGGAGAATCCATGTTATCTTTTCTTTAATAGCAATCACATTGATGTAGCTCATTGTAGGTATTCAACCCTCACTGTAACCTATGTGTATGATCTCTAACAAGGGTGATGGGAAGTAAAGTTCAAGAAATGAATCATGGTGCCTAGCTTGCTCATGGGTCTATATTTATTATGGAATATTTTTTTGTTGTTGTATCCTAAGGGAACAATCTAGTTTAGGATTGGTTGTTGTTAATCATCAATCAAACATCTTTGTGTGGATTGGTAGCTAGTTTCATTGGTTCTCCTCCACCTCCAACCCTAGATATATTTTAGTGCCCCTAGTCTATGCCTAGGCCCTTCCATGCAATCTTGGGGTTTGTATCTAGTTCTTTTTGTACCCATGGGAGTGTTTCATCCACACACACTTTATTGATTTCCTTTTGGGGACTGATTATCTTGATAAGCATCTTCCCTTATATGTTGATGATGTTTCATAAAAGGTTAGTTTATTTTGGTTTGGTGTCTTCCTCATCTAGGTAATTCTTGGTGATATCCTTCTCATGCTAGTGGATGTCTGCTTCAATGACACACTTTTTTCTTAATTTTTTTAAAAGAGATTAAATAAATCATCCTTAAGAAAAATAAGAATGAACTCTCATGGGATTCATAGTGAAATTGGGCATTGGACAAGACCTAGAATTCCATGGAAGAAAGAATAGGTAATATTTGTGATACTAAGAAAGTGGATGATGAAAAATAATTTCTCTTAGAATTCCTTGTATGTCCACACATTGGGTCTCAATTTACAATATCTATAACACTAGTGATATTCATAACTTCTTAACTCATAAAAACCGAAGAGAACTAGGAAAGTTTCTCTCAAATACTTTTTATTATAGAAAAATGGCTTAAAGAAAATCAATTAATTCTCTATCATTGTTATTAATGTAGGATACATCAATGTCCTTATTCTTCATCATTATCACTATAATTCAATAAAAAATATAAGGTATGTCCACAAAAAACTGAATTACCCATCATAATCATCATTATGATACTTTAACAAAATTGTGAGATATACCCATCCAAATTGGAATTACTATAATTATTGTGGTGATAAATACTTCCACTTACAATTAGATAATGTCATCATCATCACCAACATTTTAATATTTTCTCACAAGTATAAGATATGCTCACCAAAACTAGAATTACTATAATTATTGTGGTGGTAAATACTTTCATTTACAATTATACATCATCATATTACATTCATGCTTCCAACTTCATGGCAATCTCTAGCACTTCTTACTACAACACAATCTTTTTTTGTGTCAAGGGGTAGTGTATATGTGGTAAAAATGTTGTAATGAACCATTCCCTATGTTTCTCATCTAGAATTTGGAAGGTCAATCAATCCAACAATATATTGAATCTCTTATCAAAATCCCATACTAATTCATTCTGCAACTGCTTGATCTATTTTATTTTTGTAATACACTACGACTCAGACTTTGGTTTGTTGAATTCTTTTAACAAGGCTTTCTTGATGTCTTCCAATGTTCTATCTTGTCCCATAGGCACATTGGATTGATACATCATATAACAGATTAATGAGCGATCTCTAAATGTCATCACTAACTGAACAATTCTCACATCATCATCCTAGACATTCTTCATTGTCCATATTGCATCACAGACAAATAAGTTTTGTTATGGATCTTTTGTCCTTGTTCCATGAAAGACATGCATTCTCAAAGTGGGGTCTACCCCCTCCATTTTGTAATATGAAATATTCTTCTTTGGTGTCACTAACTGATTTTGAGTTGGTGTACTACTTCTGCTACTCTCACTACCTTTACTTCTATCTGTTCTTCCTTCACTACCTACAAGTGTTTGTGACAAAGTTTCAGATCTTGGAGATGCACATGGGGTCATGGGTTGAATGCAGAGTATGTCCTAAGTAGGATGTAATGGGTCTCCTTCTACTGGACTGAGCTGACGATCCTTTTCCTTTTCCTCTATGTGTGGTATTCCTTTCATATGGAGTACTACACCAGTGTCTCTTTCCTCAATCTCATTTTTCTTCTCTTCTATATCATTCCCAGTCCTTTTTCTATTGTATTGAAATCTTTTTCCACTAAAAAATACTCCAATATCTTCTTCCATGACACCTTACTTTTCTCTTCGCATTCTCATCCCATCCATTCCTTATTCATTCTTTCTAGCATCCCTCTTCTCCATACACTCAGAACATCCCCTGGTGAACCCTCAGTCCCCTATGTGCGTGACGACACCTAGCTACTAGGGTGATTATATTCCAAATTCATAACCCCCTTATCACACAACAACAACTTGACCTAATTAGACAATGATTTCAAATGTCTTCTGTGTGGACCTTTAAAGAACTCTCTTTCAGTGTCACTATATGAATTTGTATAATCTATAGAAAAATCAGTAATATAACCCCTCAATACACTATCCATCCATAAATAAATTGTGTGAGAGATCTGTTTACTTATGGTATTAACTTGTTGGATCAACTCAGGCGTTCAATTCCTCGGAACAACAGTGAAAAATATTTTGTTATTTTCATCTAACCTTTGTAACCACTCGACCAAAACTATTTGGAAATCAACAAAGAAAAATTTATGTAAGCCCTAAAACATATACCTTCATAGCCACTTCTCCGAGCAGATCTGTGGGTTCTTATTCTGACCTCTGGAAAACTAGTGATCCTTTTCCTCTAACCATTGTTTTATCTCTTCCTTATTCGGCCTCCATGTTCCCCTTAGTCTCATATCCTAGTCTCAACAATGAAACCACTTTTTTGAGCACAATGGGTAGGCCTAGGGTTCAACATGAATTCACCAACAAAACCATTAGATACTGACACTTTTAGCATTACCTGCAAGAAGGTGAAGTCTCACTCAAGGTATCTCTGGGGACTAGAGGAACGAGGTTTTTGTAGTGATGAAGGGACAAGAGGTAGTCCTCATAATGATTTTACTTAACATTAGTTCATTATACCATTTACCATGTGAACAAAAAAATAATAACATGTAACATATTTAGAATAATAGACATACATTATATGCACATAATAAATAGAATAATAACCACATCATGAAAAAAAGACACTATATTTAATGTGGTTCTCCCAAGATGTGCTACATCCACAATGACCAACTTCTTATTATATTATTCAGAATCACCAATTACAAAGTATGTGCACTGCATGTTGGAATACTGAGAGGGGGGGTGAATCAATATGAACACTTTTATCACTTTTAACCACAATATAAAATATTCAATAATCAGAGAATATAAAAATTACCTTGATCAATTACCATTCAACATTTTATCATCTATGTTTAGTATATCAACAGTTCATAATAGAAATAATCACAGATGCACAGTACATCAAGTTTTAAGTGGAAACCCAATGCAGGAGAAAACCACATAATGCTTTTCTTATTTATCAAAGAGTACATTCATTGGAAGCACAAACTTCCTATTTCTATAGATACAACTGGAAGGAGGCTCCATCCCCCTATTTATAGGCTAGAACCTAAAGGAATATCCAACTCCCTAATTTTTCGGCTCCAACCAAAAGGAGGATACAGCCCCATTTCCTTTCCCCATCCAACCGCCCTCAAATATAAATGTAGAAAACCCTGTCACTTCCTGTGTTGTTGTAACTGATACCCTATTGATTTTGTTGTTCCTTATACTTCTGTTTTTTCTATTGATATCAATATCTCATCAAGACTACAACCACACATACCTCATACTGAAATCCACAAAAGAGTTTTTCAAATCAAGTGCTTATAACTCGCTGAGACATACATGATCCTGATTTCTTCAGAATAGATCCCTAACACACTCAAGAAGATATACCTTCAATCATGTAGCTGACCTGAGTTTTAGATCCCTAATCTTCTTGTATTTTTCCTCACAAGTCTCTGACTATGTGTACTTTCTCCCCACAGGCATGCATTCTTTTCCTCACCATAGGTTGTGGATGTCCATGATTTTCCTCCTGAAACCCATGGATATACTCAAGTAATTCTTGTATGAAACCCCTTCTCTATACTCTCAACTCTTGCAAACTTCTTACTTCACTTGAATTCTCTATCTTTGACTCCCCACCTCAGATCTCCATCATGTATTCTCAAAAGTGAATACACAAAAGTGATTTTCAATGGACTCTTCTATGTGTTATAAAGAGAAATTTATTAATGGCATGCAACTTCCATGCAACTCATGATGGCATGCAACTCACATGCAACCTGTTATATTCTATTTACTGCCACTTTACTTCGACATGAAACTTTGTTCAAGGGTTGACATCATTGACAACCAATCTAAACTTTCGACAATCTTTTTTGATAATGGCATGCAATAATTAATTATCCCTACAATAATTAATATTTTTCGATAATTAATTGATTCTTTCATTAATTAATTAATCATTTTCAATAATTAATTAATCCCTGCAATAATTAATTTTTTAATAATTAATTAATTGATCTTTGAACATTTAATCTCTTGTTGCAACCACTTTTACTAGTCAAGCTTCTTGATGACTTTCTAGAGGCTTACAAAATATTCTTGAGGGTCCTCCAACTTCACAGATCCATATATCCTCAACTGTGAGGAACTATGTGGCATACCATATAGCATTGGAAATGGCATGATGCATACTACCCTTCTATGATAGTCTTACCTGCAAGTATAATGACCTTCATGTATTTATCACTCAATCAACTGTAGATTCCATGACAAACCTATCACTGGATCCTCTCACATGGATCATATACTAAGGTAATCTCTCAACTAGAGGTCCACCATCACCAACACATGCCTCTACCAAGAATGTACCAAAGTCACTGACATACCATCACAAGATATGTGCATGTACCATATCATGTACCAACCTGTACCATGCATCAACCATGAATATCAACACCTATACCATACCATGTTACAAGCTATGCACATCAACACATGTACCATACCAAGTGCCAAACCATGCACATAAACCATGTACATCAACCTGCACCATGATCTGTACCATAACAAGTGCATACCTTAATAATGTTTCAATATCAATGGTATACCTATAACACGACAACCAATTGTCCAATGATTTCGTTCACATCTATAGGGCTTCCAGACTTCTCCAAGGGTTGACATCAATCTCTAAGATCACTCTCCAAGGGTTGACATCAATGACAACCAACTATCCAAAAATATCCTCCTTTGGCATTGATGGAAACACCAACATTGATGGCAACACTTAGACATGGAAACACCATGCTCATGCTCCCCCTGTGACCATTTCTCCTCATCGATGTTTTTATCTCTCTCCCTTTCACTTCAATGGAAAAGGGTATATTCGTTAGGGATGCTCCCCCTGTCTTCATGCCTCTTTTATTCTCTCCCCCTTTGACATCTTGGGAAAAGAGTAACTCTCTATTTAGGGTTGCTCCCCTTGTTTGATATTTCCTTGGGGATATTCTCCCTATCTTCACTCTTTTGATCTCTTCTTTGACTATTTCTCTCTCCTTGACTTCTCTGCAAGATGTCATGTAGATAAAATGTATGTCTCCCTATACCTACTTCCTTTTGGAGTTTTTATCCATTGGTTCTTCCTCTTATAAATCACTAACATATATAAAATCATTCAAATTTTGAGCATTCAAATATTTTGTTATCAAAAAAATACAATTGTCTCTAAGTTAGTCTCAGAAAAAAATATGTCCTAAACTCATTCTCTCATCCACCAACACATATCTATGTAATCCTTCCAAGTGTCTTATGAATCCATCCTTGTCCATGTGACTCATACTGATCGGGACTCTGCTACACAACTATACATAATGTGGATCCATTTGTAAATTCATTATTCTGAAGAGTTATATGAATCCATTTCAATTGATCATCATGTACTTGCATATAAAATGGAAACAAATATACCCATTGGTATACTCAAATGCAAATCAAACTCTACAAATATGCAATGAATGTATTTCTTCCTGAATATGTCCTCTATGAACATCTTCATAAAAAAGTGTACCAATGATATTCCTTGTGTCAGTCAGTTGATATTCTGCATACCTACATAGAGATGTGTTCTGAAACCCATTCCTTAACCAACCAATCTATCATAGGACATCCTATACCTTGGTTATCGAACCACTATGAATCAAACATTTGTAACACCACTCTAAAACACTTCATGTTGTCTGAAGGATAGATCTCTAAAATGTAACAACTATTGCTTAGACTCCCCCTATTCAATATTCATATTACCTTGGAGTCTCTAAGTTGGATGGCTCAAAACAATGGAGGAATCCTCCCTAATGTGGAGTAGTCTTCCTCTTCATTTGTAGATCCATTGTCTTCCTGAATTTTGACACTTTCTTCCTAGATTCTAACATCTTTCCTTCTTAATGTGTATTCATCATGATCTCATACTACTATGTATCATGAGTTTTTGATTTATGGGACATGTTTATGCTTTACCTTATTTGCATTATGATCTTGCACTACTGTGGATTCTGACAATATGATCCTTGATACTTGTTCTTCTTTCACTTTCTTTTCTAGTCTTTCTCCTACTATTGAAAATCTTGCAATCTCTAGTACATGTTCTTCATTAATCTACTCTTATTGGATTTATCTTATTTTCTAAACCTTCTTATTCCTATTATCAATGTTTTCTTTCACGGATGACTCTATCACGCTTTTGCAATTTTGAGATATGCGACCATAATTGTGGCATTTGTAACATTCAATATTGTGAGGAGTCACATAAGCACTACTTTCTTGAACATTTATTCCATATTCTCTACATTCTAAAAATTTATGTCGAAACTTAGAAAAATAAAAGCAATAACCATAAAAGAAACTTTGATACCTAGGAGTAGATGATCCTCTCTGTGATGTAGTCCTTCTAAATTCATGCCTGGATGATCCCGATCATAGTTGAATATTCTTTCTTGTCTGAAATTAGATGGTATTCTTGAAAAGGTATCCTTCCTCTTGGACTCTCACTGACCATGATTCCTTCCTTTAAGTACTTTTGCATAACTCTTAATGTTTTCTTCATTATTCCATTCCGGTAATCTGTGACATTTCTCTTCAACTTTCTTTGTTGATGATGTGGATTCTTGTTCAACGTTTTTACTTAGCTTGATAAGTTTTACTCTCAACATGACAACTTATTTTTCAACTTTCTCAACCTCTTGTTCTTCATCATCTGAGTCTTCATTACTTCTTCCATTCTCTTTGCCTCTTCAAGTTGGATCTTCAAGGAGATGATTTCTTCTTCAATTTTTCTTTCTTGTCGACTGAATTCTACTTCATGATTATTTTCCTTTTAAATATCAAGATTGTCTTATATTTCATTGAGATTTTATTTCACGTCACTTCTAATATTCAAGTAAGGGAATTAAATTTCAAGATGTCCTAATTCTTCACGATTAAAGAAAAAATACTCACCTATATTGACTTGTTCATCATTTGAGTTGTCACCTACTTCATTTTCTTTTGTTCCTTGCCTTGCATGAATATCTTGTAGGCTACCCCAAATCTCTTTGGCTGGTGCACACTGTCCCACTTTGGTTTTTACAAAATCATGTAATACTTTCATGATAAAATCCATTTCTATCTTGTTGTTCCTTTTCAATTCCTTCTTGTCTATAGTTTTCAGAGGATTCTTTGTAGCTATGTACCCTATCTCAATTGATCACCAAATATCACATCCATGTTCCTAGAGAAATGCTTTCATTCTGTTGCTCCATATTTCATATTTCAGACCATTTTTACCATTGAATTGTGGTACTTCCATCTTATACATATCAATGATTTCCATGATCTACCTTCTAGTGGTTAAACTGCTTCTTGAAGGACCGACTTTGATAGCAATTGTTGGAATATTAAGAGTTGGGGGTGAACTAATATGAGAACTTTTATCACTTTTAACCATAATATAAAATCTTCAATAATCAGAGCATATAAACATTAACTTTATCAATTACCATTCAACAGTTTATAATCTATGTTTGGTTTATCAAAAATGCATAGTAAAATAATCACAGATACATAGTACACCAATATATATGTGCAAACCCAATGCGGGAGAGAAAACCATAAAGTTTGTTTCTTATTTATAACAGAGTACATTCATTGGAAGCAAAAAATTCCTATTTCTCTAGCTACAACTGGAAGGAGGTCCCAACCCCCTATTTATAGGTTGCAACCTAAAGGAATCTCCAACTCCCTAATTTTTCAGCACCAATCGGAAGGAGGCTATAACCCCCTTTCCTCACCCTGTCCAGTTTCCCTGAAATATAAATGTAGACAACCATGTCACTACCTTTGTTATTGTAATTGATATATTGTTGCTTCCATTGTTCATAATACCTTTATTGTTTCTACTAATATCACTATCTCATCAAGACTACAACCACACATACCTCATATGGAAATCCACAAAAGAGTTATTCAAATCAAATTCTTATAACTCACTGTGACATACATGTTCCTGATTTATTCAGAATAACTCTCTAACACACTCAGGAAGGCATACCTTCAATCCTGTAGATAACTTGAGTTTTATATCACTAATCTTCTTGGATTTTTCCTCATAGGTTTGTGACTGTGTGTACTTTCTCCCCATGGGTATCCATTCTTTTTCTTAATGCAGACCATGGATGTCCAGGGTTTTCCTCCTGAAACATGTGGATATACTCAAGGAATTCCTGTATGAAACCCCTTCTCCATACTCTCAGATCGTGCAAAATTCTTACTTCACTTAACTTCTTTTTCTTCGACTCACTGCCTCATATCTCCAACTTGTATTCTCATAAGTGATTTGTGATGGAATCTTATCTGTGTTATAAAGATAAATTTCTTAATGAAATGAAACTTCCATGAAACTCATGATGGCATGCAACTCACATGCAAGTTGTTATCTTATATTTACTTCCACTTTACTTCTACATGCAACTTTGTTCAAGGGTTGACATAATGAAAACCAATATAAACTTTCTATAATCATTTTCGATAATGACATGCAATAATTAATTATCCCTGCAATAATTAATTATCCCTACAATAATTAATAGTTTTTGATAATTAATTAATTCCTACAATAATTAATCTTTCAATAATTAATTAATTAATATTTCAACAATTAATCTCTTGTTGCAACCACTTTGACTCTTATTTCAACAATTAATCTCTTGTTGCAATAGTTAATTAATTTTTTTCGATAATTAATTAATCCCTACAATAATTAATTAATTAATATTTCAACAATTAATCTCTTGTTGCAACCACTTTGACTGTTCAAGCTTCTTTATGAATTTCTAGAGGCTTCTAGAATATTCTTGAGAGTCCTCCAACTTCATAGAGCCATATCTCCTCAATCATGAGGAATTACGTGGAATACCATATATCACTAGAAATGGCATGACACATACCATATATCTCCTCAACTACTCTAGAACTACCTGACTTATCTAGACTCATGAACGATCCCATAGTGGACAATTTCACTTGGTCAGTCTTTCCAGTCAAAATTCCAAGATACATTCCAAAACTTGATGGCAAGAGGAGAAAAGATCCCACCACCCACATTATGACTTATCATTTTTGGTGTGCCTCCAACTCTTTGTTGGATGAAAACATCCCTTTATGTATTTTCCCTTGCACCTTAACTAGAAATGATTCAAAGTGGTTCATTGAGCTACCAACTGCTTCATTTAACAACTTTAATTCTTTGGTAACGAATTTTTTGACCCATTTCTAATTACCCTATACAAAATGGGGATAGAGCTTCTAACCTCATTATGTCAGAACATGGCCACACATATCTCTGACCACTTTCACGAGTGGAGGTGGTGAAGAAGACTTGTTAAATCCCCAATCCATGATCAAATATTGGTTGATTGGCTTACAAAATCATTATTGCCTCCCATCGCTAAATATGTTTCCATGTTTGAATCCATAGCTAAGGAGTAGGCTATTCGACATTTCAAACACTTAGAATTGATTTATTCATAGTCAGGTTCACTATATAAAATCATTCACCATGCTCCTCATCCATCGAATGACACTCCTCGACAAATGCCTAGACCCCATGCCAATGGTGTGGTTGGTCCTATTTCTTCCACCACATTTGGAAAGTTGACTAGGAGGATTATTCAATTGAACATAGCTATAAATACCACCTCTTTTGCACCTACAACCAATTCAAATCCAACCCTTTCTCCTACCTCTGAGGTGAACACGGTGCAGTCCACTGCACCAAAGAAACCTAAACAATTTGGAGGGAAGAACAAAAATAATAACAATAAGAAAAATAAGAATTCTTCTCAATAGACAAGACAACGAACCCAAGACCCCAATGTTGGGGGGAAAAAAAGGTAAAACATCATTATATGGTGTGTAAGGAGTACCAATTTACCAAAGACTACCCTCACCTTTTTGAGGTCCATAAATATCTCAAGGGAGGGGGATCTCCTTCCCAAATGAAGGTATTAACCAATCCTTCTCTCCCCCCAGCAACAAAAAATGGTTGCACCTCCAACTTACGACGATGTAGGGTCCTCAACTGCAAACATTATGATGGTTAAATATACAGTGGCACTATCCACAAGAGTGAATAAATATGAAACTCCCAAAGGGGAACCTTCATATATGGCTCCTTCATCTACTTCACCACATAATTTCCCTCTCACATTAGAGAAACCATATTTTAAACCTGCAATCTTCCCTCCAAAAAGGTTACTTCAATGAACTACCCATAACCTAAATTCCCGAGCAACTCAAAATTAAAGTATAGTGGAAGATATCGCCCAGGCACCATGTGCCATGTCAGCACTCGAAGTATTGTGGAGTTTTCCTTCACATCAGAAAGTCATATTATCAACCATAGGTGAAATTGACCCTTTGGATTCAAACATTGTTTCCTTTGACATAGAAAATAGTGAGTCACATCTCTCACACCAACTAGCATTTCAAATCACAGTTGGTTGTCTTAACAAGAATATATTTTGTATGATGGTCGATGAAGGAGTGGCTACTTGCATTATGTCTTTGTCTTGTTGGAAATCCCTTGGTTCTCCTCATATCACTACATCTCAAACCAACTTAAAATATTTTGATGGACACTTTTTCAACCCCCACAGAATTCTCACCTCTTTATCCATTGAGCTCAGGGGAAAAAAAAAAAAATTTAGAAGTCAAAGAGGTTAATTCCACACTCGACTATAATATGATCTTGGTTCACACTTGGTTACATAAAGTGAAAGTGGTTTCATCCATTGTCTTTCATGTCATATGTTTTCCACATCAAGGAAAGATAGTCACCATCGACCAACTCAATTATTGTGAGATAATTCTAGCACCAACATGCCTTTTATATGTGATTCTTCTGGTGGGTACGAAGGTGTTGGTATAGGTATGTTCAATTTTTCATCTCTTATGGGGATATTCCCCCTTCCCACACTTGATACTACCCATATACATCATCTAAACTTGATGTCTTCTGTCATTCGTATATCCCTTGGGTCTTTTGATCCTTGGGTGGTACCTCATCCTAAGGATTTTGATTCATACAGAGATTCCATGCCACTCACCCTGGTCGATATTGTCGAGCTAGAAATCTCATCAACATCTGATGATATTGTTCATCAAATTCATCCTCATATGGAGTGTGATAAACCTACTCTACCTGTACGAGTTGTTGATTCTTTGAGTTCACATGACATGCTAGATATTGAATTTCCTTCAGAAGAGGCTATCTTTAAAGTCATGGATTCCATAGAAAATCCCAAGGAAGATAAGCATCATCGAGAATCCATCCTCCATGATTTGGAACTAATGATAGTTGACACGATGAGTCTCAATTGTGTACTTGGGTCATTTGCAGGGGCATCCAGTGAAACCCCTAGTCTCAAACCTTTTCCTCCTTGGATTTCCTTTTCATAACTTACGAGTGAAATTTCAACTTCCCCTTCCATCGAATATTTGTGTTTTGTACTTCCTTCATGTCTTGATGGATCCCATAAAGGATCTTCCATAGCTCATGAAACCACTCATCATCAGTATCTTCGTATGCATAAATTCATTCCTATGTGGCATGGCCCTGGCATAGTGTTCCATATGATGCCAACAATGACTCATGAGTTCCTCGATAATGAAAAATATCCTTGGCATGAGCCTTATAATGGGATCTAATTTGTGTAAACCATCAAGAGGCATAGTTCCTTGTACATAGGTTTGTGGTGTGAGTGCTTTTGCTTTTCATATGTCATATCCAAAAAATCCAATTTTTTTTTTTTTTTTTATATTTCACTATGTGTTTTGACCTTGGAATCTAGTTTACATGTGTTAAGAAGATTATAGGGACATTGTTTTACAAATATGGAGACATCCATTGAACTTGAGGTACGTGTTTTCCAAACCGACGTATAGGGATATGTTTTCCCTGCATTTCCCACCTTGCATTATTAACCATCCATACTACTAGCACTGTGTATTAGGTTCAAACCCGATTGCTTGTGACATTAGCAACTCATTTTTCACATCATAACTAGGTTAGTAGTGCCTACCCTTCATGGATTCCCTAGTTAACACTTGGATTTTCATTTGGTGCCCATGCTGCATTTTTTCATAGGCCCGGGAGCCCTCCTTTAGCTTAGTCATAACTTGAATACTGAGCCTCATTTTTCCTCTCTTCATATATATTATGGCCATATCCCCAGGGGGTTCCCAAAAAATTTTCTTGTTTCTTAAGCTTCTTGTGTCATGCTTCCCACCATTTCTATGTTGTCTACTCATTACTTTCTTATCGCTATGCAATAATCTTGACCATCCTCCTCTTGCATTATTTGGCCTCCATTGTTGACCCAACACCCCTAGACGAGAATTTTTGTTATGAGTAGTTATCATTTTCCATGTCCTTTTGCATTCCATTTCTTAAGACATGTTCCATGCACCTGGAATTTCAATGCATACTACTCGTTCTCTCTAGTCAAGCTTACTATTACCCCTTTGTCATGCTCGCTAATCAACCATGAAAAAGGTAAAACCTGGAGTCTTATTTGTCCTTTCAGACTCTCTAAACATGAAATGCCAAGTGAGAATTCACTTTATAGGCTCGTTAAATCCACAAGATCGTATATGAATTTTTCTTTAGGATGTTTCCAGATTCCTTAAATATCAAAAATACCATTGAGCACCATTCTCTTCCCCAGGATAAAAAATAAATCGATGGGTGAGCATATAGAGCATACTTCCATTTTCTTTCGTGCTCATTCAAACACGAAAGGAAGAAAAAAAGTGTTTTGTTTTTCAATCTATTCATCTTCACAAATGGAATTCATCCATCAAGTTTCCCTTGAACATTGCACCTATTTTGCATCTATGTATGATAGTTGGGTTATCCATTTCCTCTAAATTGTTACCATATCTATGAGTTCTTAGACTTCGTCAATTAATTACTCTTCAAGTCATCCATGGCGAGTGTTTTCATAATTACTGAGTCAATGCCTTCAGGTCAAGTCATTTGTCATTTTGTTTTGTTCAAGGGAATTTATCATGTGTCGGACAATTTCAGTCCTTCGTCTTGTTTATCTTATCCATCCCTGAGTCAGTTGTGCTCTAATATTACACTTTTCATGCCATCTACCTTTGTATGTTTTGTTTTGATTGATGGGGGATACCTCAAGGCCCTCCTTTGACATATTTCATCCTATCGATGCCAGATCATTATCGATGATCGAAATCTAGAAACCGGTTAGTACCTTGGGAATTGCATACATCAGTGGTAATTTCCCTTGCATTTCGATAGTGGGTTTACATCATTGGCTCATTTTGAATGAGTCTACAAGTGTTCTACCATAAATCATCCATTCACACTCACTATATTGTACTAGGTATCTTGGGGTCCTTCATCATCTTTGGTGGATTCCCTCACTTCTATTAATGGTATACATCAATGACTGGTAATCATATGGTTTCTACCATGCTCGACATTAGTTCATCTATTTTCATGTTGTAGATTTGTACCATTTAGGTTTGGGACAAAGACCTTGGGATGGGGCCACATCATTCCTTTATAGCATCCCCTCCCAAGTTGTGATGGAGTCATTCATGAGTGCTTTAGAGATCGCTCAAGCATCGAGTCATCTCACTGATCTATATATTGTGACATAGATCCACATTTGTACTTGGTCATGAATATGATTTCACTTGTGACATGGATCCACATTGTATTCTTTCATGGCCATGATCTAGTCAGTTACGCCATGCATGGATCCACATTGTATTGTTTTGGAGGCTATGCTTAGTTTCTATTACCGATCATGGATATGCTCGCCTTGGGGATGTTATTATTGTGCAGGACTGATTATAGTTTCTTCCCATATTCCTTCGCCTAAAGCTCCATGATTTTTTTTCATAAATTATTTTAGCCATCAGACACCTCTTATGACCTCACTCTTAAGGGGGCATATGTTATACAATTATTTCTCACTCGATCAGCTAATGGAAATCATCTAGAGGTTAGCAGGATGAGACATAGAGTTATGTCACTTTTACATTGAGTTTTCAACATCCTTTTTCTTGGTCAAAGGTTGTTCCTTTGCAATTCGTTACCCAAAATTGTTGGTCACAAATTTCTCTCTTGCAAATCGTGACCAGTCACAAACTACAAGAATGCAGGGTGCAATCGAGTCTGTTACTCCCCAATTAGGATTGGTTACAAAGAGATGAGATAAAATTTTGAATTTCTCGTAATACGACCTCGATAAGTTTTTTATCTCGAGTGTCTAGATTTATCCCCCATCTTATCTCTATCATCCTATATATTGAGGGTCTTTCATGGGAAAAGGGGAGGAAAAGAAAGAGTAATATTATATTGTCAGATTGATCATAGATCTTGGGAAAGGAGATTGGGAAAAGCTTCATCAAGTCATTTGAATGCGAGCTTCTTATTTTATTAATAGAAGATGCACATGACTTTCCCCTCTCTATTTGTCTCTATGCGGTTACTATGATTCTTGTAGAGAGTTAATATTTCCATGTTTTCATGTTATATTATTAGATCTGCTACTAATTCATGCATGTTATATTTTATCTCGTGAGAGGTATTTGTTTGTGTTTCCATGTGTGCAGATCCACATTCATGAAAGTGAAGGACATTTCGAATGAGAGAGCAACCAAGGAGTGTGCATGGACAATCATTGAATTACCAAGTAGGCTTCTTATTCCTTTATATCATATATTTATTCATCTATGATTCAGATCCAGGAAAGTCTATTGTTTGTATCTCTATTTTGTCTTAGGTCTAGGAAAATCCCAAGGGAGGTAAGTAATATAGTGAACAATTATCCTACAACAAACATGTCAAGGAACTCCAAGTATTTGTGGGGTGGGGGTATATCATTTTTAAATGAAAATAACCATGTTTCTTTCAAGTATATAGTTGGACAAGAGACAAATAACCATGCAAAATTTAATGCCTTATGATTACTTTTGAAAACTGTAGTGGACCATGGAAATGGCATGATCTAAGCAATAGGGATTCAAAAATCCTCAAGTATTGGGAAAATTGTAAAAACAAGATTAAAAGCTTGTCTCGTAGTACAATCATGCACATGGTTTTTTATTAGCCTAATTTTTCTCACCTATTTCCTTTGGAGTATTTTCACCTAAAAATATCACTTGTTGTGGTTGGAGCCCTCATTTCCATCATCAAGTGACCTCATTCATCCCATATTCAATTAATTCAAACCAAGGGAAACCAATAAATGAATAGCATGGTATTTACCCCATTTTCAACACATGGATTGCATAGGAAATCCATCAAAATCCACACCATCACCCTAAAATAAAAATAAAAAGGTAAATTATTGTGTTGAATCATGAATGTTTTTTTCCCTTCCAAAATGATGTATTAGGAAATAGTGGACCTTATCAAGTCATTATCACTAATTATAGGGTTAGATATGGTCTTTCTTAATCATCCTTATCCCATTACTTCATTAATACATTGGGGTAGTTCACATTGAATATAGTTTCAAGAAAAGGTTCACCATTTCACCTGTAAATGAAGCCATTTAGATCACACGAATCATCCAAAAACCATATTAAGGTTATGTTGCTGGAATTCGTCTAGAAAGATCTTACACCCTAGCTATCATTTATGTACCATCAAGGATTTCATTACTACCAAGATTGGAATTGGAGCACATGGTGAGGAAAATGACCTATCCTAAAAGGTGGATCCGGAGCCCATGTAACTACATCAAGCCACAAAAAAGGCCTCGTTGTAAGTAACCTTTATATTTGTTTAATGGAAATTTCATAATTCTTTTGTTTTATCTTGTGCTCTAAATGTTAGATGCTAGTTAATGAGTTTATTACTTATTTCTTGTGTTTTTTTATTTCATAGGAAAGGTTATGAAGTGGCATGCTTGATACTTTTTGTTTCTTTTTACTTTCATTCATGTGTTAGTTATTTCACAAAAGTTCTAAATAGAATTTTTTGGCACACTCTTGTGAAAAAATCCCCACTACAAGGTTTCTAAAGTAAAGGATTTTATTTTCTTCACAAATCTCTTTCACTCACATTTATTGAAAATTTAATTATCAAGTTGATGACCTAGAACAAAAGTTACTTAAATATGCAGGTGGGGATTTTTATCATAACAAATTGAAATATAAATTCCAACTTGGATGAAATCTTTACTTTGCTTATAAATTGAGCATTCTAAAAGAAATGATTTTCATCCTTTACTTTTATCATCTCATAGATCTACAATTTCTTTCATGTTAAGGCATTTTAAATCATGTCCAACACTCAATGAAAGACCTTACAAATATATTATCTTCGCAATATTTTTAGATTTAAAAATAATAAAAATAACTTTAATAATTTTAAGCTTCTAACTTAGAATTAATATTTTATTTATAATACTTCAAATTTCTATATAACCTTTTCAAATGATTTTTCTTATTCAATCATATACATATATATGAGAAATATAAATATTTTAACCCTACATTACATTCCAATGTAAGTCGAGTCACTAATAATTATTTTAAAGATGTTTCTCATCTCTATACATAGCTTGTTAGAGGTGCAAATCGAATAAGAATATAGTAGAGAGAGATTTTGGTACCATATCTCATTTAAATGCTTATATCGAATGATTTCAAAGAGGACATTTATCTTAATTCTTTACACGTGGCATTAACCATGTCGAAGTAAAAATTAACAAATTGTATGTTGGTGAGTAAGGTTGTAGCTAGTTTCTCTGGGAATTCTCTGATTGAACCCAACACTTGTCATAATTGGTGCATTTCCTTGTGGTGGCCCACTCATTACAAAACCTAGGCATTTACCTGCATTTTATTAATAAAAAGAAATAAAACTATATTTCTTTTCAACATTTTCATTCATGGGATACCAGACACTATATGTCATGCATGTTAACATCAATGGGGAATATGCACTTCCTCTAGTCGCCAAATAAAACAAAATGTACGGATTTATAAAATATTATATAATCGAGAATTCAACCTTGATTTTGAGTATGATGGGTATAGTTATTGGAGTCATACATGTTAACTAGTTATTGGAGTAGGATGGGTATAGTTATTGGAGTCATGTCAATGGGGAATATGTTGTTCTCGAGTGGACAAATAAAGCAAAAAAAATACGATCCGAACCCTTTAACCCTTCTTTTCATTTATCCTTCTTCACATCAAAGAGAACAAAATGTACGGATTTATAAAATATTATATAATAAAATATTCAACCTTGATTTTGAGTAGGATGGGTATAGTTATTGGAGTCATGTCATGCATGCTAACTAGTTATTGGAATAGGATGGGTATAGTAATTGGAGTCATGTCATGTCAATGGGGATTATACTGTTCCTGAAGTAGCCAAAAAAAACAAAAAATACGATCCTTCACTTCAAACCCTTCAACCCTTCTTTTCATTTATCCCTTTTTCAGAAATTTGGTAACTTCTCTGAATGAATAAACAAAACTAACTAGTTATCATTTTAGTATATTTATATATTAGTGTAGATTTATCTTAACTTTGGTTTTAGGATCAAATCTCTTAAAGTGCAAACTCTTCCTTCATAATTCTTTTTAGAGCAAAAAGGTTAGAGTCAATATATACAATTTTCATTTACTTAATTTTTTTTATTATTATTTAAGAGTGACACATGTCACCTCCATGTTGAATTTACGAGATCACACATCAACCTAATACTAGATTGTAGAATGTGCCTCTCAACGCAATAAACTATGAAAAGATATATAGTAGGCAATTGTTTTCTTTGTTCTTAAAGGGATTCATAATGGAAAATGGAAAGGATTCTCAATTTGTTGACATTAGTATAGGATAGGTAGGGCATAATGCACATGCAAGTGGCATATTTTGAACATTGGAGATGTACTAAATATTAGTGTGCATGTTAGAGATAAGATAAGGTAGTGACACATCAATGTACAACTGGATGGATAAGGTGTATTCCATGTTTATAAAATACTTACTTATCCCTTTGCTTCTAATTCCATTCTAGGTGACTATGTCTTGACTCTAGCCACCTTCACCTCTACTCTAAACTTAGGTTTTTCTCTTCAATTCTTCTTCCATTAGTTCCACTAAATCTATCACTCGATTTGGTATTGGTGGCATTTCCCTTGTTCTATCTTAGATGCCCACCTCTACATATATCTTTGCCTATGCATATGATGTTTCCACTCAGAGAGAAAGGCCAAGATCAATTCACAATCCTAGTGGACACATAATTAAATAATAAACATTGAGTCGTGATAATAAATAATAGATTCATTTTTTTCAAGTCTATTACATAATAATTATTTACTAAAATTAATTTTTTAGTATTCCTTGACTTTTAGACTTGAAACAAAAACTAGGTATATAAACAATATAATTGCAAAAAAATAGATACAAGAGACAAATTAGATGAATTATGAAAAATATACCCTTGAATTATGATATTAGAAGAAATAAATCATTGTTCACTTGCCTCTTAAGGTGGGGCGACCTTTCATTGAGAAAAGGTCCAAATACAACAATACATGAAAAAACATTCCATATCATCTTATCTCTTTAAATACATTCTCAAAAGAAAAACCCTAACTACTTGTGGTTGTATCATTCATGGTTACCAACTATCTAGTGGGCCTTATAAACTGGACCCTTCTACAATAAATAACTATACACTATTATTTAATGGGCGTTATTCAAAGAGGATGGATACATACAACAATTGACTAACTCCTAGGTAGCCTAAAGTAGGGAGGTTAGGATAAGACCCTAACATTCCGTCTCCCTTCACAACCACCATTGTCCTTAAGGTTGAAGGTGATGAAATTGTTACAAAAATTTTGTTGGTTCCCACACAGAATCTTTGAGTTGCATATCTTTCCACTAGATCAATTCTTCACGAATCGTGCACTAATTCAATTGACACTCTATGTATCCAATACTACTTTCGGTTAGATCTAAATGGATCCTTCTTCATCAAGTTCTTGTAAGTTGTTTTGCACCTTGCACTTCAATCCCATGACCTTCTTTAGAAAAGACACGTGAAATACTAGATGAATCTTGGAGTGGGATGGAAGATCCAACTTATAGGCCACTAGTCCAATATGTTCGATGATGTAATAGGGCCCATAGATGAAAGAACTTTGCTGCTAATTTTGGTGGTATTTTGTCTTTGAGTGATGTTTGTTTATATGGTTAAAGGTGAAGAAACACTTGATCCTCTTTCACAAAATAATGTTGAACACAATGTTGGTATGCTTGTTGTTTTATTATGTTTTAAGACATAACCAAATTATCCTTATGTGCACAAAGAATGGCTTCTATGTTATGAAGGTTGTTATCCATTGCTTGAAACTTGGATGCACCTAATAAATAGGAAGATATTGATAAGGGTTTTGAGGTACAATAGATAGCCTCATATCGTGTCAATTGGTAGCTCCATGATAAGTGGTATTGTATCACCATTCTACAAGGGGAAGCCATTGTTCCCATTGGTGTGATTTTTCAGAAGGAAAGCATCACATATAAGTTTCTAATCACTTGTTGACCACTTCATTTGACCCTCTATTTGGGGATGACACATAGTTCTTATGTTCATTTGGGTACCTTGAAATTTAAACAACTCCTTCTGAAATTTTATAGTGAAGGTAGGGTCCCATTTTGAAACAATGGAAGTGGGCACAGCATCTAACTTAAAAATCTAATACATGAAGACTTGGGAAACCAAGGAGGGGGTAAATGGGTATGATAAGGGGAAAAATGACAACATTTGGAAATATGGTCGACTACCACCATGGTCACTAATTTGTTATCTACTTTTGGGAGTCCCACTATAAAATCCATAGAGATGTTAATCCATATATGTGTTGGGATTAATAGTAGCTACAATGCCCCTAGCATATTCATTGTCTCACCTTTGCTTATGTGGAAAGTGTAATAGGGTTCTACAAAATCCTAGATGTTTATTTCCATGCCCTTACAAAAGAATTAATGTTGGAGCATGACATTTTGGGACCAGTTTGGGAATCATTCAGGAGAAACCATGCAACAAGTTGGCTAAGAAGCACCACCATGGATGAAAGGGAGGTAATTAGCACATTTTCAAAGGTCAATGAGTGTGAAAGGAGGAATTTAGTTAGGCATTTTGCTCCATTTTGTAACAGAATAAGACATAATGTAAATGTATAAATATGTAAGCATTTTTAGGTAGAAATAATCTCTAAAAGTGGTGAAAAGGTTATGGTGTTTGATAGATGTGAGAGGAGCTAAGTGTGCATTGTATGCACGATTGAAAAGGGAATTTTGGGTAGAACTGAGATATCATGTATGAGCACAATGTGCACCTTTTGTAAGACATGATGTTGAATAATAATATAAGAAGCTTGTCATTGTGGATGTATCCCATATTGGGTTAACCACGTTAAATTATGGTGTCTCTGTGTTATGATTTGATGTGGTTGTTTACTGTTATGTTTATTGTGTGCACTTAATGTATGTTGGGTAATATGAATATGTTATACGTTGTTATGTTTCTACACACATAATGAATGGAATAATGAATTAATGTTAAGTCGAGTGGTTAGAATAAATGCCTCACATTCCTCCATGACTGCAGAAACATGGTTCTTGTAGTCCCCATAGATACCTCATGTGAGACTTCAGCTGCTATCGGTTGATGTTGAAAGGGCCAATATCTTAAGCGTTTTTTTGGTGGTTTCATGTTGAACCTCGGGTCTTGCCACTACACACCAACAATTGGTTTCATTTCCAGGACCAAGATCTATGACTGAGGGGAATGTGGAGGCCAGCTAAGGAATATATTGGTTAGTGGCTAGAGGCAAAGGAGCAAGAGTTTTCCGGAAGTCATAACAAGAACCCCTAGATCAATTCAGAACAATGGTTGCAGAGGTATGTATTCACAGATTTACATGAGATTTTCTTTGTTGATTTCCCAAATGTTTTGGTTGAGTGGATACAAAGGTTAGCTTAAAAGAACAAAACATTATCTGATGTGTTCCTAAGGAATTGGAACCCTAAGTTGATTCAACAAGTGAATAACATAAGAAATAAGATATCACACGTAATTGATTTTTGGATGGATAGTATATTAGGGGGTTATATTACTGAGTTTGTTATAGATTGTACCGAACCATATAGTGCTACTGAAACATAATTCTTTAAGGGTATGCACAAAATATACTTGAAATCATTGTCTCCTTAGATCAAGATGTTGCTTTGTGATAAGGGAGTTATGAATATGAAATCAAATTTCCCTAGTAGCTAAGTGCCTTCGCACACATAGTGGGACTGGGGTTTGACTAGGGAATGGTAAGAGGGTATGGAAAAGAGGGATGTAGAAAAAAAGGAATTAGGAATGGATGTGCTGAGGGTTTTGAGAGAAGGAGATTTTTCAATGGATGAAGAGAATGGAGTATTGCACAATGGTAAGGGAGTTAGGCATAGTAGGAGGAGACACTAGTGTAGTACTCCATATCGAAGGGATTTTGTGCACATAAGGGAAATACCATCAGCTCAGTATAATAGAACAAGATCCATTACATGCCACTCAGGACAGACTCTGTGTCGAATCCACAACCTCGTGTGCATATCCAAGAAATGAGGTAAGATCTGAAATTTTGTCACTTGTAGTTAGTGAGGGAAGTAAGGATAACACTAAAGGTAGTCAGAGTATTGGAAGTAGTGTGCCAATTCAAAATTAGTTAGTGTCACCCAAGAATAATATCACACAATACACGATGGCAGGAGTAGACCCCATGTTGAGAATGCATGTTTTTCATGAAGTAGGCTCAGAAGAGTGAGAATGACATTTTTTTCTTTGTGAAGAAATATGGATAGTGAAGAATGTCCTGGATGATGATGCAAATATTGTGTAGTTCGAAACAACATTCAAAGAACACACATTACTATGGTATATGAAGTATCAATCTACTATACCTATGGGAAAAACCAGAACATTAGAAGACATCAACCAAGTCTTGTTGAAAGAGTTCTAGAAGACGAAGTCTAAGTCACAATGTATTATAGACTTGAAAGAGATCAAGTAGTTGTCAAATGAGTCAATATGGGATTTTGATCATAGATTCAAGATCTCAAAGAACTGGTTGGATTTCCAGATTCCAGATGAGAAGAATAGGGAGTAGTTCATTGTAGGATTTTTCTTGCATATACGCTTCCCTTTGATGCAACAAAAGATTGCTTCACAGTCAGAAGCACTAGAGATTTCTATGAGGTTGGAAGAATCCCTTGTAGGAAAGAATGGTGCAAGGATGGCTCAGGTCCAGTTGCATCTAGAAACATTGAGAATTCAGTTGTAGGATCTGGACAAAGGAAAGGAAAAGAATGAAGAAGTTTGATGTACTACATGCAGAACGAAAGGTTGTCATAAGAATGAGTGTCCATAATTTAAGGAATATTTGGCTATAGGAGCTCCAAATACTTTAGGAGTATGGTGTGAGATATGTAAAATGATGGGTCAACATCCTACTGCTTTCCTGTTTATGTAGATGTACCAGAGCACTGCTAGAAACCTATTTTGTAATTTATGTAAGTCTGTCAGACATGATGAAAAGTAATGTCACACATTCGATATTATGAGAGAACACACTATGGATGCATACAAATTCCAAGTGAAAGAATGAGAAAAAGGAGGGATACTGCAGTACAATACTCTGAGAGGTTACAATCATGGAGGAAGAGGAGGAAGAGGAGCTCGCAGAAGAGGAGGATTTGGAAGAGGAAGAGGAATGATTATATGTTATAACTGTAATCAACCTGGGCATTTGGGGTTAGACTGTCTGAATCCTTGCATGACATGAACTTATTGTAGACAAATGGACCATGTGATAAAATACCACCCACATCTGATCATGAAGTGGAAAGAAAAGAGGAAGTTGAATGTCCAGATGATAGCTGCAAAGGAGCTTTACGAATGATGTAAGGTAGAAGTAGTTATGTGTGGAGGAGTGAGAACATGAGTTGATGTGATAGAGAAAGGAAAGAGGACCAAGCAATGGGTAAAGAAAGAAACAGAGCCTCCTTCATTGTTTGATCCTATAAAGAAGAAAGACACATACCAAAAAGAAAGGAAGTAATTATTGGAGACATAATAAATAACATCAACTTCGATTGCACCACCTGTGTATGATTGGCCACTAGTGTATGACATGCCGCCAATGTATGACCATCCATATAGGAAAGTTGAGAAAGTAAGTACTCTGAGAAGTTTCTTGAAGAGTTGTTTATAATTAATGAAGGATGAGAATACCTTAAATGCACTATAAAGGATGATCAGTCAATGCACGCAAGATAAGGTATCCCCTGTCGTACAGTGAGCAGTTAAACAGTTACATCACAAGAGAAGGATGAATATAGAATTCTGACTGAATGCACATATAGGAGATTATGACATGGATAATATCATTTTAGACATCAGATCTGATGTGAATGTCATTTCGAAGTAGACCTGAGAGATGATGGGAAAACTGAAGTTAATTTGGTCACCTATTTAGTTGAGTTTAGAAAATCAGCATAACATTATTCCAATTAGAAGGTTGTTAGGGGTAAATGTTAACATTTATTGAGTGAATAGTATAGATGATTTCAAAGTAAATGAGATAGTAGATGGCAATGTTATTAGGACTTGATTGGGATTTTGATAACCAAACCCTAATTAATCTGAAGAAGAGATAGACGGTGTTTAAAGAAGGAGACTAGAAAGTTACTACACCATTATATCCACAGAAGGAAGAACATATGTAGAACAGGCGAAGGTAAATGATTTGGATAACCTTTATAATGTGACTACGTGAATGGATGATTATGTGAACCCTACTACTAATGGTGCACTCGGTTGGAGAAGTATTAGTTCCTATGCATCAGATTCAAAAGAAGCATTGGGAAATTAGCAACATATATTACATGAAGTATCGACAAGGAGATGTTCTCATATTACCTGTGCATTACTATGGATTGGAAATGAGGTATGTAATCCCCCGAAGAATTATGGAATAATATCCATAGAATCTTTTGTAAATGAATTTCAATTGCAAATACTAGATCAACAAAGACTGTTAGCCTTAGATTTCATGCTAAAAGCAACTTCTACAAGGTGGTGGGTTGTTCATAAGGACATTATAGAGGATTGGTAACAATGAAAAATATTGTTACAGGTCATATTTGGAGTAGGAAAATAATATATTGCGTGGAAGTATACAAGGTTGAGTTGTCCTACAAATCATGTTACACAATGCATTGCAACATGGAGATCAATACCAAAGAAATAATGGATGCATTTGTTTTTAAAAACTTTGGATATGATTCCAAAGAACTTGTACTTAGAGCTAGAAGTGCATAGAGAGACAACATATTGGGAAGAGTTGACTCACAAGTTCAAGGTTACTTTTAGTTTTGAAGATTATTCCCCTTCAGTAAACACAACTCTGTAGGTGATCAAGGATAAAATTTTCACATCATAAGACTCAATAGAACTACTACCTATATGTAGCATGAATAAATATTCTACAATGGTTTGAGAAGTTTTGGAACTCTATAATATCATTAGAGAAGACTGGGAGGATGAAGATTCGAGAAATTTACAAGTACTAGAAACTTAAGGAGAACGTGCAATAGAAGGTACATAACTTGAATATGTTGTATATAAAAAGCCACTAAGAATGTGCAAAGTGAATATTGGTATAGAGGATAAGATCAAATTTGCAAATATAGGATATTATTGTAATGAAAAGACTATTGAAAAGATTGTTGGTTTACTGCGTGAATATCAAGATCTGTTTCCGACTACATTTTCATATATTAAAGGGATTGTTGGAGAGTTAGGGGAGATGAAGATCCCTTTGAAACCAAATTCTAATCTAGTTAAGTAGAGACCATATCGATTTAACCCCATTTATAATCAAAAGGTGAAATCAAAGATACATAGGATACTGGATACAGGTCAGTCTATGCCGAGATACTTAGTCAATAAGCCACTTTTAGAGGGAAAAAGATGCAATGTAATTAGAGATGACTGGGACCTAAGGATTCCAATAGGGTTATGGGTGTATATGACTACAAGTAAGAAGTTGATAGGAGAGACAGAATTCAGATTAGTGTATGTTCAGGAAACAATTATGCCTATGGAATCTATTGTGTCGATTCTGTGCATTGTCGCGTTGAAAAAGATTATTGATTTAGGTGTAGTAGAGAGAATACTATCAAATCTAGTATAAATGGAGGAACACCATTTTGTCGCAGAATTCCATCAACAAGTTCAGAAATCACACGAGAAATCTTGGCATGATAGACACATTAAACAGAAGAATTTCTAGACAGGAGACTTAATTTTTCTTTATGACATGAAGTTTTTCCAACACTCTAAAAAGTTCCAAATGCATTGGTTGGGGCCATATGTGACATGGTTTGTGACAGTGGAAAATGTTGCTAAATTGGATAAGTTGAATGGGGAATTTGTGGAAGGACTGGTAAATAGTAGTCAGATGAAATTGTATAGTGACAATTGTTCTTCCACGCACTAGTCTGAGCATACAATATGTGTACCATAGTATTTGTATGATAGTTTATTATAGAAGAAAAATAAAAAGAAAAGAAGAAAATCAATAAAAGAGTTTGAGGCAAGAAACAAGAGGTTGAATTTATGCATAAGGTAATGCTCAAAACAATTAAACTAGTAAGGAGATAAGCCAGAAAATGTCATAGAGATGTAGAAAGAGGAAGGAATTGTGCAGGAAGGAGGATTGAATTGTGATAAAGATATGTGTAGAGGGTGAGAAAAGAATTAAATAACATACATGATGGGACAATAATTAAAGATAAAATATGACGGCAAGGTAGTGGAGATGCATAGTCATAGATGAAAAAATAAAAGAGGATTTTGACGGGTTGTAAAATCTAGTGTATGATCTGCCATACGATACAAAGTTAATGAAGAGTTAGGGGAAGAATTGAATGTGAATGCAAGTCTATAATGGAAGAATTGAATTGGGTGTGAATAATAATGGAAATTGACGGTGACAGTCTATAAAAGAAGATGAGGGGTCAATAGGAAAAGGTTATTGTTGTTCAAGAATTTAGAAAGACAAAAAGAGATGAGGGAGTTTGACATAAAAAAGTAAGTGGTAGACATGAGTTAATTACAGAGAGAAAATATGCCACCGAAGATAAAAGAAACCCCATCACAACAGAATAAACAATGCACTAGGAAGACATCGATACATGTATTCGATGAAACCTTAGAAGAATCAATGTTAGGGCCAAGCCTGATTAACTTTATGAAGGATTATGTAACACCCAGGAAGTCAACAACGAAGCAGGTTAAGCTACCAAAGGACTCAAAGTATGAACATGTCGAACTAGAGATCCCATCGAGGGTAATCATTGAAGGATATATGTTATGTGCAAGGAAATTTGAAGTTTTCAGACCATGAGTTAGAATATGTAAATAAGTTTCCATAGTTAGCACCAGATAAGTACATGTGCACAAAAATTAGTCTGGATTCACAAGAAATTACAGAGAGCCACGAGAGTGGGCAACAGGGTTGGAGAAAATATGCATTTTGAATCTATTAGAGATTATATATTTTGGTGGGAGTGCAGAGACTGACATCTATGACAAGTTTTTATTGAGTTGAATACATGGAGGATTTTTATGGTTGAATAGGTTGGTGTCGATAGACACTCATCTCATTGCGTGGATCACTGGGTTATCATCAGTAGGGGAAGACCCACTGCCATTATTCATAGAAAAATCTAAGGAGAAAGGCATGGTGAAGAAGATGAAGGATAAGTATGACACACATAGAGGAGCATGAGGTTTGTAGATTGAAAGTATTAATGATGAGGTTGTCATGTTCGTAGCACAGGTGTTGGCCTGTAAGTTGTTGAGAAAATATTGCAAAGATAAATTACCAACATGTGTAATAACAACAACTGATAAGTGCATCAAAGGAGTACGAATGGACTAGGTGGCATTCCTAGTAAACCAGTTCTTGATGGATTGTAGAGACGTAGAAGATAAAGGAACACAATTCCATTATGCATGGCTATTGATATTGATTGCATTAGTGGCTAAGAGGGAGCCGAAAGACACTCAATTTCTGGGAGTTGTGAAGAAACCATGTTTAGCAGAAAGACATGTGAAATTGTGGCATAATGTGCACAAGGACATACATGTGGATAATAACATCACTTTCTATGGTTACAAATATGTAATTCAACAGAGCATTCAGGATACACCGCAAGTAGTGGAAGAATACAAGGAGATTTCATGATTTAAAGAAGGAATATATGATATGTATATCCAATCGAAGAGGGACTTGGATCAATAGTGGTTGGAAACCACATACAAGTTGACAAAATATGAGATTTGAAATATTATAGAAGACTAGGAGGAAGATTGGAAAACCATACTACCATAAATGGAATATCCAAAAACACAACCACCAGAGAAAGATCTAGAAGAAGAAGAATAAGAAGTGGAATGAAAAGGAAATGACAGAGGAAACACACAAAAAACAATATTGTGCCCTAGAGAGAAGAGGAAAGAATGTGATAAGGGGAAACTAGTACCCCAACACAAGAAGAGGAAAGCATTCAAGGAAGTCACCACCCAGGATGTCACACACCCCTTAGGTATCCTTTTAAGGGATGGGGTATAATTTTTTTTCACTTTTTCTTGCCATCTCAAATGCTCTTCCTGATACCTCCATCGTCTTCTTCTCATCAAGAGATTTCCAACGACATTAAGTTTTTCCAGATCCAAGATCTAGACGAAAAGTTATGGCCCTTCAAATTTATTTAGGCCTTTACCAACTAGGTCTCTCACCACCATTTAGCATCCACGTGGCTCCATATCATCTAGCAGGCCACCTCAACATAGCATACAGATACTTTCCTAACCTGAGGTTAACGCTTGTCTAGCTCTTATAGGCCTATTAATTTAATTAAACATTGCAATTTGTTCTTTCATTAATCATATTATAATATAATTCTATTGAATTATATTATAATATAACTAAATACTTCAGAGGAGTACTTAGGAGTATTGATTTTGATAAGCACCTAAGTCTCCGGACTTTGGTGAAAGTTCCTCCTCATGCTCTTATAAATATACCCCAAAACTCCTAAATGCCAAAGCTACGGAGAGGGTCCCCAAAACTCCTGGTTCCCCAAATATTCCACCAACTATTAGACCAAGCGAGCATGTTCTAGGGGGTTCACATGCAACAAAGGATAGAGATGACACATGTCCATATCAATGGGAGACACGTGTCACATTCCAATTGGCATATAAGGTCTATAAAAATCACAAATCAAGGTGACATGTGGCATGCCAAACACGAGTCCACATCACCCTAGGTGACATCAGTGTGCCACATCATTCTGGACTAATAGCCTCCAAGAGCCTCCAACCTCTCCTACCTATGAAATCGCCCGGAGCTCCAAAGTCTGAACTCCTGCCAACAACCTCCCAATACACTTTTATCCTATGGTCGAGATAAGACCATGTAGATCCATAGATCTATGACCTCCATTGCTTCTCGACTTCAAACTTTGGGGGTTTGGATATTTAGTTTCCTTTTTACTCCTGGTATGGTCAATGTTGGATTTACCATAGTCTAGATCCAATGGTCAAGAGATATCTTGAAGCATCCTCAGTTCGACGGTCCTCGTCACTTCATGAATTTGGTGATAGGGGTTTTGGCTGTTTAGTTTCCTTTCTTACTCCCAAAGTGGTCAACACTAGACTGACCACGGTCTAGATCCAACAGTCAAGAGATATCTCGAAGCATCCTTAGATCTAGGGTCCTTGTCGCTTCACAACTTTGATGTTCAGGGGTTTGGCTTTTTAGTTTCCTTTTTAATCCCGGAGTTAATCAATGCCAAATGACCACAATGTCAATCCAATGATCAGGGGAGATACTTAATATCCTCATATCTACAGTTCTCATTACTTCGATATTGAGAAGTTGATCAGGGTTTAACGATGGGACATATCCCATGTTCATAGTTAAGGAAACTGTCAGATGTCAGTCAACCTCTCTAGTAACCATACCAGTAGGTTTCCTTCAATTGGTTTTGCATGTGGTAAAGTTATAACATCCCGGAGATATGGACTGATGGAGTCTCAAAGCCAAGATAGCTTAGCTCCTTTCAGACCTAGCAAAGGGTTCCAAGGCCTTGGTCATATGGATTCCCTGACAAGTTCTGAGGCTACACACTCAACTCTTATCCGTGATTTTGTTAGGGTCATGGGAATGAGCCCTCGGTCACACAAATGAATGGTTTGAAGGAGGCACCCTCCATCCACAGAGCTTGAATTTAGTAACATGAGAAGGTAAATTCGAGGTTTCAACGAGACTAAAGCTTTCCTACGAAGTCTTCCCCGACTCTTACATTACAAAATCAATCCTTGGGAAAATTACCTTAATGATTTTCCAACAAACATAGAAACCATAATATTATTCCTAATTTCATTTGAAGACCCATGTCTAATAGTTCTCTTATTGCTAAAAAAAGGAAAACAGAAACCATTCAAATGCAGGGGTTCACAGAAGAACAATAAGCATTACTAATATTAATTATGCAATACAAATTTTAGTCATAGACACAAACATACAACCACTCATTTCAATTCTAGTAAACACGGTATATGAAATACTTATATATTACAGTCGATCACATACCAACTAACTGTGGGTGTTTTCCTTTCCACCCAACCATAGGATCAAAGACATTCATTCTTAGTGCTCTGGCCACCCCCATGCCAAGCCTTGGTATCACTAGGGAAATTTTGCAATTTCTCAGAGATCCTTTCTCTACTACAACCTCTACGATGTTTATCAGATGCTCCCTTAGCATCAAGCTCACGACCTTCTTCTTAGGTCATGTTTTCTGCAAAATCTCAGAGATCGTTTCTCTTGTTCTCTACTTTTAACTAGAACAACTTAATCTTGTAGTTCTTCTTCAAAACCCCAGAGCCTCACACATTCTCCTCTTTTCTCTCTACATATCCCGGTCACACACCCCCCTGTGGGCATGTTCTCCTTCTTGTATTATTTTGTGTATAATCTTCCACGCCTTTTCCTTCCCAATAATGTTCTGGACCTGTCCTCTTCCTTTTGTTAGAAGGAACTCGAGTCAGTCTGGGCCTATATGAAGCTACACTCTCTAGTACTTTGGGCTGAAAAAGTTTCTATCTCCTCAACCATACCCTCCATGCTTTCATTCATTGGGGTAGTTGATTGTTCAACCACGAATCCTTTTCTCATTAACTGATTTTTCCTCGGGATCAATATGAGGCTTATTAGTTCAACAAAGAGAATTTGGGGTCATTTTGACACAATGAACCATCTCTACAATTTCCTCACTCTTTCCTCTAGTGATATCATGGACAGTACTTCAAGTCTTCACCCCCATATTCAATTATTGGAAATCTAAACAATAATACATTTACATTGTTCACATTCCATAGTATGGTGATCATAATTAATGATTAATTACAAGTTGGGGGAAATAGGGGTATTACAATCCCCTCCCCTTAAAAGGAACATCGTGCACGGTGTTATTTCTGAGTAACACATGTTATGCCTTTTCCATTCAGCTTCTTTAGAAATATTAATCCTCTTCCTTGGTCAGGTCCTTTCCAGACCCTCAACCTTTGTCACTTGCCTTCAATAATTTTGGACAACAAGCATATTAATCACAATTTCACACGAAAACATCTTATTGTTGTACAAAATTCAAGAGGAAAGATTTCATAATCTAGCACAATACTTATCTGTGAAGTTCATGGATTTGCATCCATATGGTTGTCTTGTTATCTTAGATCATTATTTTTCCTTGACACACCCATTGTGTGCATGATCCTAATAAATATTTTATAATAATTATCAAAGTCTCCTCTTCCTTGCAGTCACTCACCCTCCAGGCCCAGGCTTAGGAATCCCCTTCTCTTCTATACAGTTTGTTATCACATTTATTTGTAAGGGGGTGCTTTCCTAAGAAATGGACCCCTTTGGCGAAAAAGTGGCAAGAAATGGGATAAAACCCACTTATCCTAAGTTTTGTGTGTGCAGACACATCTTGCTAAGCGACGCGTAGATTTGGGCGGCCGAGATCCACGTGCCCAGATCTATGGTGCAGGAGCAATATTGGACCCCCCCCCCGACGTTCTATCTTCAACGAGGGGAGGGGGTCTAAGTTGGTGGTTTTAAAATGAGGGACCCCCACTAACGTGTCGTCCTCTCCTTAACTCGAACCCTCCCCCCCCACCTAAAACCTCTTATCACTGCCTACCCCTCCGAGTAGATCGATTACTACCATCCTTTACCACTACCGCTCCCCATTGACATATGTCTTCCACTTTGTTTCTCACCTATGCCCATCACATCGCCCACTCTCCCTCGTCTAATGATGGTACACCTGTCCTCCACTCATCCTCAGACCATGTCCCTTATCACTCCCGCCTACCATCTCATGCCAAGTGTTCTACTGCTCACCTCCTTCTAGGCATATGGTCCCCATCCTATCCACTGTCATGACATTTTTCTCTTCCCCCACTTCATCACCTTGTGCCACTTCATCGCCAACCTGTCCCAACCTAGCACCCATGTTTTCCACCACCTGTATTTTCCTGGTCACCTTCCATCTTCCATGATTGTCCACATGGGTGTCTCTTTCCTCACCTCCATGTCGATGGAGATATCTCCCCCACCAGATCCTCATCCACGTTCGTCGTCTGGGTCCACATGGGTGTCTCTTGCCTCACCTCCATGTCGATGGAGATATCTCCCCCACCAGATCCTCATCCACGTTCGTCGTCTGGGTCCCCTTGCAACATTTCAACAAAGAAACAGACAGCCAAGGGAAAACCTCCATGTCATCTAATGAAGACATTGACTCCGCCCACTCATATCCCAATGCAGCAGTTAATGTAAATAAGGGAGGTGGGTGAGACATCATCTCCTTACTTAAATAGAATGCCAGAAAGAGAGAAATCATAGAGACATGACGTTAGTCTGGGCTGACAGAGATCACATTTGACAAAAGACTGCATGAGAAGTCTGACCAATGTATGCATGCACATCCTGACAGAGAAATTCACCAACGCAAATCCTTGAACTCATGACATGATCATGCCTTCAGTAAGGGAGCTATTTCTAAGTATATGTAGGCATTTTTTCCATTTTGTTAGTGTTGATGGTAGAGCTACACTCCCAATTGTAATGTTTTAACAAAACCTCTGATTCTATGGTTATGACTATTATTTGAGACTTGTTGTTTAATGACAGCCAACTCTTCCTTTCATTTCTTTGCTTCTGACTCTGAAAGCTTAGTCATGGATGATGCAATCGGGTGTTGTGATTTTAGTATAGTTTAGGTTTGACTATATTTTTTGTTGCAACATTTTCAAGTTTCTTGAAGTTTTCAAATCCAAGAGGATATTGTATCTGAGACTTTTCCTCCACAGACTACTGGAAGACCGAATGTCCAAAGAACACTTTCATGTTTTCTTCATGTTTCTTCTACCTGATCATCACTATAAAAACTTATTGGCTTAAGTTAGATCAAGACCTCACTTATTTGTGCCTTCCCAACCTAGTTTTCTGAGTTAAAGCGATATAATCTTGAGACTGCATCCATTAGACCACCCTTTAAATTATTCACTGTGACATACAAGTTGATGTGCCTTAGGCTTACCTCTGCTGCAATCCAAAGGTGACTTCCAATGCTAACATTTCTTGCACCGCTTTCGAGGAAGAAGTTGAAGATTTTCCCTAGGATTGAATGACAAAGATTACTGGTTTTGAAGGTGCATCAGAGCCCAATACATCAAGATTGAAACTGTGCACCTGGGGACTCCACTGTGGTGACTCTATTAAGGATAATCCATTGGCAACTCCATTGTTTTAGTTGTGGCTTCCAGAGGCAGACACACAAGGTCGACTCCCCAGCTGCCCTTAGCAACACCTGAAGCTGACCTAGAGAAAATTATTAGAAAGGAAAAATCTCTTCAAGAGAGTACTTCTATTGTTGAACCAAGTATTTCTGATGATTTTCACTATCCTATAGGAACTACAATTTCTTCTTTCTATCCTTATGTTATACCTTTTGTTGGAGTTTCCTGAACTTTAAGATTTGGGAGTGTTCCTGCGGAGTTTTCCCCTCCTGGTATGGGATTGGAGGGTGAAATCCTTGTCACTTCACTCTCCCATGAAATTATACCGTGGTTTAGACCCAGCACCTCAGAAGATTTACCTACCTTGGGCTTCACCCCTCCTCCTCTTATTATTGTTACCACTACTACAAAAGGAGAGACCCATGTTATCTCAAGCCCTTTAGCTTTTTCTCCAAATCCTCTGTTGTTTCCCTTTCCTACTGGAAGTTTAGTTCTAGCCTCCCCTATTCTAACACCTCCACCTCCTAGTTCTTCTCCACCTCACATCCCTACGGTAGGTGCTAATATTCCTAGGAACATAATGAATTCCATAGTGGTTGCAAGATATGCCCCCCTGGACTTACCTCAACCCATGAATTCTCTCTCTGCTGGAGATTACGTCAAATATATGCCCAAGTTCACTAGAGAAGAAGACATAACTATTGAAGAGCACCTTGTTGCCTTCTACAGTTATGCATATAATCTGAATATTGAAAATGAATATGTCTAGATGAGAGTCTTAATCCAGAGCCTCGATGGTGAGGCTAGAAAGTGGTTTAGAGGCTTGAATCTTGGATCCATTATTGGGATTGAGGCTCTAAATGATGCCTTCTTGAGGCAGTGGGGGGATAAAAAAAACTTTATGTATTATATCACAGAGTTTCGGTCCCTGCAGAGGAAAGAGGGAGAATCAGTCTCTTACTTTTCCAAATGATTCAACAACATGTACAATAAAATCCCTGTCTAGATAAAGCCTACTAAAGCCTCTAACAAAATCACTTATGCTAGTTCTTTTGACCTTGACTTCTACCTCCTGCTCAGAGAAAGAAGAGCTACTTCCTTGGCTCATATGCAAGATGTAGCCCTAGAAGTAGAATCCAATGTATTAGAAATTGACAGACTTAGGAACAAAGTTGATAGAGACAGAGGAAGAGGGAGATATGAGGCCTCAACATCTGGCTCTTCTGCATCCCAACCTCAAGTGGATGAATTGACCAAGATGGTGAAATCCATTTCTACTGAAATGGAGAAGATGAAGTTTGAAGGGAAGTAAGTTTATAAGAATGTCCCAAATATTGATAATAGAGGCAACTTCAGGTGGCCAAATAAAAATTCTCCTCATATTATGCCAAGGGAACAAAGGGACAGAGATAGAAACAATCAGAAAATCTAGACTCCTCTTCAAAACAACCTTGTTATTGACAAGGAAAGGGAATAAGAGGAGCTTGACCCTGAAATTCATTGTATTGGAGACACCTCCCAATTTCCCTATTTAACTCAATCTTCCTACAAGGAGTCCCTCATGAACAGTCAAATAAATGAGATAATCAAGGGGGAGAAATCCAATAGTAGTCCCAATAAATATAACCTCAGGTCTAAGAAGAAGGAAGGGAATTCTGACATCCTTGATAAGCCTTCCATAGTAGAGAATCCTACTAAGGATGCAACAAACAATAGAAAAGAAAAGAAAGCTCAGAATCCTCTACCAATAGACAAAGAATTTGTCCTAGAGGTAAGAGAGACTTTGAAGCCCCCTCCCTCCTTTAGTTTTGATCATGAAATTTAGAAGACTAGGATCCATGTTCCCCTTTCAGAGCTAGTAAAAAATGAAGACTTCAAAAGGTCCCTATCTAAGTTGTTGCAGCCTAAGCCATATTTCCATCCCACAGACTCAGTAAATATCCAAGACAAAAAGCCAGCAATCATCTTAGGTCCTATGGAGGAATATAGAGATGAGTCATCCCCTCCCTTCTACACATCACTGGACATACATGATAAGGTGTTTCATAATTGCTTGATTGACTCAGGGGCATCTCATAATCTCATGCCCAAAAATGTCATGGAAGAACTGGGACTAGAGATCACAAAGGCTTATCATGATTTGTATTTTTTCGATTCAAGGAGGGTGCAGTGTCTTGGGGTCATCAAAGATCTAGTTGTGACCTTGTTTCATTTGCCCATGAAAAGAGAGGTCATGGATATTGTGGTGGATGACGTTCCTCCCAAGTTTGGCATGATTTTGTCAAGATGTTGGATTAAAAGGCTTGGGGGAACCTTGCATATGGATCTCACATATGCTACCATTCTTGTGTTTAGAGGGGAACATAGAAGACTATATAGAGAGGCTCAGTTGGCCTATATTATTAGTGATGAATATGACCCTACCAACCATACTATATTTGCACTTGACACCGAGTTGGGGGCCAGTTTGTTGCAATTAACGGATGCTCCTGAACCTGGTTTAAAGATCAAAAAGCAGTCCATGGGTTTTCATGAAGCTTCTTTCTCCACCACCTCTATTTGGAAAAAAAAAATTGATGGAGCCTCCTCTAAGGATGTTGTTGGTGCTGGAGTAGTTTTGGTTTCACCAGCCTAGGAAGCCATATCTTTGTCATACAAATTGGAATTTGAAGCTACCAACAATGTGGTTGATTATGAATCTCTTGTTTTAGGCTTAAGGGATGCAAAAGACATGGGGATCAAGGAAATATCTGTGTTTGGAGATGTGGAATTGATTTTTAAACAAATTAGAAGTTTATATCAAGATAAGTATCCCAGGCTTAGAACCTATAGAAATGAAGTATGGGACCTCATTGACAGTTTTTTCTCGGCTTTCAACATTTCATATATTCCAAGGGAAAAGAATGTCATGGCCAATTCTCTGGTTGTTTCAGCAAGAAATTTCAAAGTCCCTCTACCACCTAAACTCATGTATGATGCAGAAGTGAAATATAGACCCTCTATACCCAACAATGTCAAGCATTGTAAAGTGTTTGAGGATTATATTGAGATCAAAATGTTTCTTGATACAGTTGATGAATTTTCAGCATTGCACATTGATCAAGATGATAACTTTGGAGTGCGTCCTCATGATGATGTCCTTCTGAACAAGATTGTTGATCATCATGTTGTGAAATTGCCTAGAAATTACATCCCAAAGTGACTAGTTCCTTTGGAAAGTATTTTTGACAGAAATGATGTGGTGGTGAAGTGTAAAATCTCAAATGGTGATGTTGATGTGGCTGAGTGCAATATTGGTATAGAGAAGGATCCAAAATTTGTCAAATTGTCAAGCAGCCTGTCAAGTGAGAAAAGGGTTGAGTATACTAAGCTATTAAAAAAATTTTCTAATGTGTTTGCCTGGACCTACAAAGACCTCAAGACATATGAAACCAATGTTATTGATCACAAGATCCTCTTGAAGGAGGAAGCCAAACTATTTAGGCATAAGTTGAGACAGATAAATCCTATGTTGTTGCCTATTATGGAAAGGGAGGTGAAGAAGCTTTTGGACGCTCAGATTATTGTGCCTTTAAGATATTCTGAGTGGATATCCAATCTGGTCCCAACGAGAAAGAATAATGGATAAATCAAACTCTATGTTGACTTAAAAAATCTGAACAAGAGCTCTAGGAAGGACAACTACCTGCTGCCAAATATAAAACACATATTGCAGAGGGTAACTGGTGCATCTAGGATTTCCATGATTGATGGATTTTTGGGATACAATTAGATCTTTGTCCTTCCTGAAGATAGATAAAATACAACCTTCACCACTCCTTGGGGCACATTCATGTATGCCAAGATTCCCTTTGGATTAATGAACGTAGGAGCAACCTTTCAGTGAGCTATGGATATCACCTTCATTGGGGAGAAGGATAAGTTTGTAGTCATTTATCTCGATGACATAACAATATTTTCCATATCTGATAAAGAGAATTGTTGGAATTTGAGGAAGGTCTTATTGAAATGCAGGAGGTTCAGTATTTCTTTAAATCCCAATAAATCATTGTTTTCCATGAAGAAAGGGAAATTACTGGGGCACATAGTATCAACTGAGGGGGTTAGAATTGATCCCTGTAGGGTGGAAGCGATCCAAACCCTATCACTCCCAAGGTCCAGGAAAGAGGTTCAATCCTTCCTAGGCAAAATTAATTTCTTGAGGAGGTTTGTTTCCAATTTTGCTGAACTGGTGAAGCATATCATAGTCATGCTCAAAAAGGAAAATGAAGTAAAATGGACTGTTGAGTCTTGAGAATCCTTCAGCCAGATTAGTAAGGCATTAACTAAGGAACCTATGCTTGTCAGACCTAATTATTCCAAGGATTTCTTGATTTTTTCTTTTGCTTCTTTTGATATTGTGGCAGTTGTTTTATTATAGAAGAATGTTGAAGGGCTGGAGCAATCCATTTCCTTTTTTAGTATGGCATTGAGAGGTGCAGAGGAAAAATACGACATCATGGAGAAACAAGCCTATGCCTTAGTGAAATCTCTCAAAGATTTCAGAGTCTATATTTTGCATTCAAAGGTCATTGCATATATTACTTCATCTTCTTTGAAGGACATTCTTATTTATCCTGACATAAACGGGAGAAGGAGCAAGTGGATGGACAAAATCCTTGGGTTTGACCTGGAGATAAATCCAACCAAGCTAATTAAAGGCCTAGGTTTAGCCAAGCTATTGGTTGAATCTAATTGCAGACCTTTAGGGGTTAAATTCGTCAACACTTGCTCAAAAAGTCAACAAGATGAGTTCACTGATAAAAATCCTCAGGGCAACCCTCCATTGGTAGAATGCACCTAGTATAAATATATTATATATTTTCTGCAAGAATTAAGACCCCCTGATGGTATGGGAAGGAGAAAGACAAGATCTTTAAATCTCAAATCAATCAGATATTGTCTTATCGATCAGGTCTTGCATTGGAAAGACCCTCTAGGAGTGATTCTGAGATGTCTAGACCCACAAGAGGCCCAAAAAATTATGTTTGAGTTCCATGACAACCTATGTGGGAGACACCATTTTTGGAAGACCACAACTTAAAAAGTTATTAGGGTTGGGTACTACTAGCCTACTCTATTCACTGACGTTTGTGAAAAAATCAAGGCTTGCATCAAATGTCAAAAATTTGCTGGGAAACAACAGCTAAAGTCTCTACCATTGAAGCCTATGGTAGCTTCAGGATCCTTTTAGCAGCGGGGCATAGAATTTATTGGATAAATTCATCCTGCTTCAAGTGTTCAGCACAAGTGGATCTTGACTGCAATAGATTATTTCACCAAGTGGATAGACGTTATTCCCACAAGGAGTGCTTGTCACAAAGTCATCCTAGGTTTTCTTAAGGATATTATGGCAAGGTTTGGCTGCCCGAGAAGAATCATCACTGATAACGCTGCATCCTTCAAGGCTGAACCATTGGTCAAATTTTGTGATCAATTCAAAATTTCATTGATCCACTCTACCCCCTACTACCCCCAGGGCAATGGACTAGTAGAGTCCTCTAACAAAAGCCTGATAAAGATAATCAAAATACTACTAGAAGACAATACGAAAGCATGGGATTCAAATCTTAAGTTTTCCCTATGGGATGATCGAGTGACAATGAAGAGATCCCTGGGCCTCTCCCCTTTCCAACTTGTATATGGGATTGAAACAGATTTTCCTACTCAGCTTTCCCTGCTTGTGGAAAAATTCTTTCAGGATTATCAAGGAGAGCCTGACGATATGATTAGGAGAATTCATCAACTGGTAGAATCCTAGCAGAATAGAGAGAAAGTGATGGACAGAGCTCATGAACGTCAGCGAAGGATCAAGCAAGCCTTTGACAGAAAGGAGAAGAAATAATATTTCCAACCAAGATATCTAGTGCTTAAATGGGATGCACCCAGACAAGATACAGGAAACAAAAGTAAATTTGATGCCCTCTAGATTGGGCCCTTCAAGGTTTCTGAGATAATTTCAAATAATACCTACAGGTTGTAGAATTTGGAGGGTGATGAAGTTTTTGGTGGCCCTGTAAATGGGCATTTTCTGAAGAAGTTCTTTGCTTGAGCCATAAGTGGCTCCCATGCATTTGTAAATATTGTTTTCTTTGTTTTCAGTTTTATAAATGACTCCATAACCCAACTACAAGGCACTAAAGCTGAAGAAGATTTCTTGGCATCTCATAGAGATCAAGTCATCCCCCATAGAGCCTAATGTTATCACATTTATTTGTAAGGGGGTGTTTTCCTAAGAAATGGACCCCTTTGGTGAAAAAGTGGCAATAAATAGGCTAAAACCTACTTATCCTAAGTTTTGTGTGCATAGGCACGTCTCGCTAAGCGACGCGTAGATTTGGGCAATCGAGATCCATGCACACAGATCTATGGTGTAGGAGCCATATCAGACCCCCCCCCATGACATTCTTCCTTTAATGGGGGGGGGGG
>ML777913.1:481327-541646 GCA_009831015.1 Picea engelmannii
CTTATTACTGCCTACCCCCTCCGAGTAGACCACTTACTACCATCCTTTACCTCTTTTTCCCTCCGCTGACATCTGTCTTCCACTCCATCTCTCACCTCTTCCCATCACATCGCCCAGTCTCCCTCCTCGTCTCATGATGGTACACCTGTCCACCACTCACCCTCAGAACATGTCCCTTATCACTCCCAACTACCATCTCTTGCCAAGTGTTCTACCAATAACTTCCTTCTAGGTAGATGGTCCCCATCCCATCCACTGCCACAGCCTTTTTATCTACCCCCACTTCATCACCTTGTGCCACTTCATCACCGACCTGTCCCAATGCAGCACCCACATTTTTTTCCACCTGTATTTTCCCAGTCACCTTCCATTTGCCACAACTATCCACATGGGAATATCTCGCCTCACCTTCGCGTCGATGGAGCCATCACCCCCACCAGATCCTTGTTCACATTCGTCGTCTGGGTCCCCTTGCATAAATTCAACAAAGGAGCATACAACCAATGGAAAACTGCCATGTCATCCAGTGCAGGCATTGACTCCACCCACTTAGATCCCAATGCAACAGTTAATGTGAATAAGGGAGGTGGGCGAGACATCGTCTCCTTACTTAAATATAATTCCAGAAAGAGATAAATCACAAAGACAGGACGTCAGTCTGGGCTGACAGAGATTGTGTCTGACAGAAGACTACATGGGCAGTCCAACCAACATCTGCATGCGCAGTCTGATAGAGAAACTCACCAACGCAAAGCCTTGAACTCATGACATGATCGCACCTTCAGCAGGGGAGCCAGTTCTAAGTATATGTAGGCATTTTTTCCATTTTGTTAGTGTCGATGGTAGAGCTATGCTCCCAATTGTAATTTTTTAGCTTGGCCTCTGGTTCTTTGGTTATGAATGTTATTTGAGACTTCTTGTTTAATGGAAGACAACTACTCCTTTCATTTATTTGCTTCTGACTCTGAAAGCTCAGGCATAGATGATCCAGTCGGGTGTTGTGACTATAGTATAGTGTAGGTTTGACTATATATGTTGTTGCAATGTTTTCAAGTTTCTTGAAGTTTTTGGATCCAAGAGGATATTGTATCTGAGACTTTTCCTCCATAGGCTGCTGGAAGGCCGGATGTCCAGAGAAGACTTTCATGTTTTATTCATGTTTCTTCTTCCTACTCATCACTATACAAACTTACTGGCTTAAGTTAGATCAATACCTCACTTATATGTGCCTTCCCAACCCAGTTTTCTGATTTAAAGCGATATAATCTTGAGACTGCATCCATTAGATCACCCTTTAAAATATTCACTGTGACATACAAACTGATGGGCCTTGGGCTTACCTCTACTACAATCCAGGGATGACTTCCAATGCTTACATAGTCCCTCAGGTGATCTATCTTTCCTTGTCATGGATTTATCGCATAGGAAGAGTTGTAAATACTTCATTGTGTCTTATAGTCAAGGCGTCCCTTAGAATTTATCTATCGATGCATCCCTCTAGCTTGTGTTGCCACAATAAAACATATTCTAGGGCGATCATGGCTTACCATAGGGTTCTCATGTCTCAACAATATCCTTTTTCATACTTTCCATTTTGACAACTTTCACATGTCCTTCCTAGACAAATCTTTTTCATCTCACTTGTATCACATGTATACAGAAATTACGAGATATTATCATCAATTTCAAATTTAGAATTTTCTTGCAAATCTGTCACCCACATATTTCCAAATTCCACATTTATTTTTAGATTTGCTCCACACAGGAACTAGATTCACATGTATGGGAATTTCCTTCCCATATAAATTTATCTCAGAAGTAAATTGGTCTTCCTTATGGGCTTACAACACTGCCATATCCAAGACCCTTTTCTTCCTGCAATTTCAACATTCCTTAGCCAAACAAATTGTTTGTTTTCATGCACATTATATTTTCAAAACTATGCATACTAGTAGTCCAAGTAATTTTCATCTATTCAAGGGTACAAAGAAAAAAAAATATTATTATTTACATATGCATCCTTTCAACATGCCAAATTTTCCAAATGCAACTAAAATATTAGTTGACTTTAATCAACGTGACAATATTCATATCCACATCCATACCCAAGGTACCCTTACATTGGGTTAAAGTTTTCCATACTTATGACAAGCACATTTACATGGTGTGTTGGAGCTCAACCAACATATTCACCATAGTTTTAATCATTCTCATTCACTTTTACAACATAACTATGCTTCCCGCTATAGGTTGATCAAGATCCCTGATGCAGGAGCATCCACGAGAGCATCCGTAGCATCATCACGTCGTCAAGCGAGCCAGCGCGCACGGAGAAAAAAAACATACAGCTGGACAGTGCCAGCACGCACACTTTTGAAATACATTGGAGATTGGTGCGCCGTCGTTTGGATGAGAGCATTCATAGTGAAGCGCACTTGTATTGTAATAGTAGATAGGAAGGCATTTATTTGATTTTAATGCTGGTAGATAGAATTCGCTGTAGATTAGACAGTTTAGCTCTAGAGAGGGAAAATGGAATAATAGACACCCTCCATGTATATTCAATAGATCATTCTCATTCATTCATACAGGAGCAAGAAAGGAAGAAGCTTGTGTAGAAACCCTCTATGTACAGTCAATTGAATTAATAGGAAAAGCCTGATTCAATTACCATGGATGTGTTTGATACTTTTGTATTGTTGATGTTATGCTTCTGTTTACTTGCTTCCTTTTATGCATATCTGTTATATGCTGCATATGTGATTGCATATCAGGTCAGGAACCTGAGAGAATGAGTTTCAATTGTTTCTCTGCTTAGGCCATGAGATTCCTGCATCGAGTGCAGTGAAGAACCTCCGCATAGAGTGCGTCGAGGCGGCTAAGTAGTAGAGCTCTTGTCTCTCTTTTCCCCAGAGTTGGGTTGAGTGTTCGAGCCGTACAGGTGAGTGCAGGTCGAATTCGAGTTCTCAGTGGTGAGTCTGAGAGGAGGAATGAGACGAGGCTGTTGCAAGCGCGAGTGCACAGGGCCCAGAAGAACTCCAACCCTTGGAGAGTGTTCGAGCTTAAGGGGCGTGCAGAGTTCGTGAAAATTCTCTGAAGGAATCGGAGGATGAAGCTCAGGGAGATAGTTCCTTTGTTCGTCGAGGAATCGACACAGCGGAGGTCGCCTAGGACAAAGGCAGCGAAGTAGGGATCTCTCTGTCGAAGAGGAGAGTCGACGGTTCGAAATCGTCGGGTGGACTCGCGAAGCTCTGTGGATCGTTGGATCTGGAGGAGGAGCAAGGCGGTTAACCCTCAGGCAGCGAAAGAAGCCCATTTCCATCGTGCATCGGCGAATCGGGGTTGACGAGTGCAATAATCCCATGCTCGTCGGACTCGCGAAGTGCGATCCCCGATTTGATCGGGACCGTCAATTCCTGGAGGGACAGGTGGCACGAATCTGGAGTGTCGGAGATTCGGCATTTGGGGATTTCAGCAGCAAAGGACTCAGAGTCGTGGGTTCCACGATCCGCGAAGTCCCGAAGGTGACGGAGTAGAGTGGGACCCCGGAGACACAGTAGAGTCCAGGTGGCATGCTCGCGTGACCTCGGAGTTTCGGCACTCAGGAAATTAATAGGTCGAGGTTCGCGCCCCGAGTGGAAATTTCCCGGGGTTGACCTTTGACCATCGGGATTTCGGAGTTCGCTTCCCCGGGGATGGCATCGTGGGTTTCGCGATCTCGCGAGGTCCGATCTCCCGAGAGCACGTGTGGGAAAGATCACCGAGTAAACTGTGGGTAGAACTCCCGAGAGGAGTGGAAGAGCTGAGTCTCTTTGGGCCGAGAGGGAGAGAAGGTCCTGGTAGAGCAACCGCCTGCTGAGAGGCGAGGTTGCGTCAGAGTGGTATCAGAGCCTGAAACTGTCTATGTTTCGGGCGGAAGGAGAAGAGGAGGATACTCTGATACACACGACTTGCGTCAAGTGGTATCAGAGCGAGGCTGTGGAAGTTCTCTTTGTTCAGGTAGCAGGGAGCAGCAGACATAATGCCACCCCAGAGAGAGAGACAATCACCTGATCGGAAAGACAGGAATGCCCGGAGGAGAGGCAGGCGACCAGAGAATCCAGCAGGGAATGCTGAGATGGAACGTCAAATACGAGATCTTAGAGCGAGACTCGAAGATATGGAGACCACTCAGAGGCGAGAAGCCGACGCAGGAGAGTTCAGCGATCCGGAGATTGAAGAGGAAGCTGAACATGCTGAAGAGGAAGTCTCAGCAGAAGATGCCTCGACAGAAAGGTTGATACGAGCTATTTCCAGGATGAGCTTGAAGACGAAGATAGACATCCCGACTTATGAGGGGAGTCTAAATGCTGAAGAATTACTGGATTGGATCCGAGCGATGGATACCTACTTCGATTATGAGGATATCGAAGAGGACAAGAAAATAATACATGCGGTCACCAAGCTGAAGGGACACGCAGCCTTATGGTGGGACGAGCTGCAAGTCGACAGATGTTCCAAAGGCAAGCAGAAGATCAAGAGCTGGGATCGGATGATCGCCAAGCTGAAGGCGAAGTTCATTCCAAGGGACTACCAGATCACTCTGTTCAGGCGAATGCAGAACCTGAAACAGAAGTTGATGACGGTGAAGGAGTACACCGAGGAGTTCTACAGGCTCAATATTCGAGTTGGTCATCGGGAAAGTGATGACGAAAAGGTGGTGAGATACCTGAATGGTCTCAGGTATGATATTCAAGATGAACTAAGCATGCTGACTATACGCACAGTTGAGGATGCGTATCAGATGGCTTTGAAAGCAGAAGAAAAGCTGAGCCGCAAGCAAGGTCAGGGAGGGCGAGGTCGAAGCCAGCCACGAGGAAAAGCTGTCGTCTAGGAGAGGGAAATGAAGCCCAAAGAGGATTGGAAAAGACCTCAGGGCAGAGCTGAGAAAGGCGGTACCTCACAGCAGAGACCACAGAATTTTGAGCCGAGGAGGCAGCAAGGGGATCAGCAAGGAGGATACGCTGATGCCAACGCATTTCCTCGTGCCAGAGGCAGAGGCAGAGGCAGAGGAGGAGTTATCACATGTTTTACGTGTGGTAAAGACGGATACAAAGCCGTGGACTGTCCAGATAGGAAGGTAGACAGAGGAAATACTCATGTCGCTGAGGCGCAGAGGCAGGACGTGGAGGATGAGGATGCTGGAAGTGGAAAGTCGCTGACAGTGCATAAAGTGCTCCTAAACCCTCAAAAGGAGGCGGACAGCTCAGCGTAGAGATGTCGACTGTTCCGAACGACGTGCAAGACCCATGGCTGGAAGTGCAAAGTCATAGTAGACAGTGGAAGCACAGACAATCTCGTTTCAACCGAGATGGTGGAGAAATTGGAGCTGAAAACACGCAAGCACCCAAATCCATACAGGGTGACATGGTTGCAAAAAGGACACCAGGTACGTGTTACAAAACAATGCTTGGTGAATTTTAAAATGGGTAATTATAGGGATGAGATTCTGTGTGATGTCATTCCCATGGATGTCTGTCATGTATTATTGGGAAGACCATAGCAGTATGATAGGCATGTTGTCCATGATGGGAGAATGAACACATACACCCTGGAGAAGGATGGAAAATCACATACGTTGCTGCCGATGAAAGATAAAGGGGTGAAACCAGAAGTTAGCAGCACGATACTTCTCATGAGTGGGAAGGAGCTTCTCACAGAACTGGAGAAGAATGAGGATCCACAGTTCCTTGTTGTCCGGAAGCCACGAGTTATCTTGACAAGCACCAGGGTGGACGATTTACCTGATGAGATTCAGCAACTGCTGGGGGAGTTTGCTGACATCATAGTGGATGAACTTCCACGTTCATTGCCGCCAGTGAGAAGTGTGAGTCATCATATTAACCTCATACCTGGAGCGAGTTTGCTGAATAAGGCAGCATACAGGTTGACACCTCAAGAGAACGAGGAGGTCAAAAGGCAGGTTTAGGAGCTGCAAGATAAAGGACTAGTGAGGGAGAGCGTTAGTCCGTGTGCTGTTCCGACAGTACTAAGTCCGAAGAAGGGTAGAGGCTGGAGGATGTGTACAGACTCCAGAGAAATAAATAAGATCACCATCAGGTATCGGTTCCCATTTCCGAGAATGGACGATTTGATGGATTGCCTGAGCGGGGAAACTTATTTCTCAAAGATCGATCTCAAGAGCGGATATCATCAGATCCGGATGAGAGAAGGAGATGAGTGGAAGATGGCCTTCAAGACAAACGAGGGTTTGTACGAATGGCTGGTCATGCCATTTGGCTTGACGAATGCACCTAGCACTTTTATGAGGCTAATGAATGAAGTCCTGCGGGAATTCATTGGCAGATTTGTGGTGGTGTACCTTGATGATATTTTGATCTTCAGCAAGACCAAGGATGAACACTTGAGGCATTTGGCCATGGTGATGAGGATACTACAGTAGGAGAAGCTGCTGATCAATTTAAAAAAATGCTCGTTCATGCAAACAGAACTCATATACCTGGGTTTTGTGATCTCGGCAAATGAGTTAAAGATGGATCCTGAGAAGGTGAATGTAATCAGGAATTGGCCATCGCCGAGGAATGTTTTTGAGGTAAGAAGTTTTCACGGTTTGGCAAGCTTTTACAGGAAGTTTATTCGGAACTTCAGCGGAATTAGTGCTGCAATGATGGATACGGTGAGGAAGCGGCACAAGATTTTTCAGTGGACAGCTGAGGCTGAGAAAAGCTTCAATTTGTTGAAGCAGAAGATAACCGAGCAGCCCATTCTGGTGCTGCCAGATTTTCATAAGACCTTCCAAGTGAAGTGCGATGCCAGTGGGTATGCTGTTGGAGGAGTTTTAAGTCAGGATGACAGACCTGTGGCATACTACAGCGAGAAGCTGGATGATGCGAAGCTCAAGTACTCCACATATGACAAAGAATTCTATGCCGTTATCCAGGCATTAAAAAAGTGGAGGCACTATCTGATACCCAAAGAATTTGTGTTGTACAGTGACAACCACGCACTGCAGTTTGTAAGTCAGCAGGAGAAGTTGAATCAAAAGCATACGAAGTGGGTAGAGTATATGCAGAACTTCACGTTTGTGATCAAGCACATTTCGGGAACTGCGAACAAGGTGGCTGACGCCTTGAGCAGGAAGTGCTTGTTGCTGCAGGAATTCAAAGTCGAAACCTTGGGTTTTGAAAATTTGAAAGATATGTATGCAGGGGACACAGACTTTAGCGAAGCATACGAAGCAGCTGAGAACCCAGTTCTCAGAGACAGAAGTCTGTGGATAGATTACCTGATACATGATGGATTGCTGTTCAAAGGCAACCAACTATGTATTCCATATTGCTCTATGAGGGAGAATTTGGTAAAGGAGAAACACAGTGGGGGCTTAGCAGGTCATTTTGGACATGACAAAACATTCGCCAAGTTGAGCGAGTCTTATTTTTGGCCAGGCATGCGCGCAGATGTGAAGCGATTTGTTGACAGGTGTCGCATTTGTCAACATGCAAAGGGTCGAAATCAGAATACTGGATTATATCGACCGTTACCCATTCCTGAGAGGCTATGGGAGGCGATCAGCATGGATTTTGTGTTGGGATTGCCGAGAACACAGAGAGGAGTTGATTCCATCTTTGTGGTGGTGGACAGGTTTTCAAAAATGGCACACTTCATCCCGTGTCATAAGACGAGCGATGCAACCCACATCGCCAATTTATTTTTCAAAGAGATCGTGAGATTGCATGGATTGCCCAGGAGCATCGTATCAGACTGGGACACAAAATTCATCGGTCACTTTTGGAGGACGCTATGGAGGAAGCTGGGAACTGATTTAGCATTCAGCTCATCATACCATCCGCAGACAGATGGGCAGACAGAAGTGGTCAACAGAAGCCTAGGGGATCTGTTGAGAAGTCTGGTGACGGAGCATCACACCAGTTGGGATCAAATCCTACCACAGGCGGAGTTTGCATACAACGATTCTGTGAATCGGAGTACAGGTAAGAGCCCGTTTCAAATTTTGTATGGGACACAGCTGAGAGGAGTATCTGAGCTCAGAAAGCCAGAACAGGCTGGAACAAGCAGCACGAGGGCCGAAGAATTTGCGGAAGCAATGAAAGAACTTCACGCAGAGGTGAAGCAGCGGTTGCAGAGGTCGAACTAGGAGTATAAGCGCAGAGCCGATCAACGGAAGAGACAACTCCAGTTTGCAGTTGGAGACTTGGTTCTGGCACACTTGAGAAAAGAAAGGTTCCCACGGGGAATGTATAACAAGCTCAAGATGAAGAAGATCGGGCCATGCAGAATTTTGAGAAAATTCGGCGAGAACGCATATGAGCTTGAGTTACCCGAGGGCATTGGGATATCTCCGATTTTTAACATCTCGGATTTATACCCCTACAGGATTGAGGAAATAGACACTGGGACTGAGGAGCCAGTGATCCAGTGGTAGACACAGTTGCCAGTTGCACAAAAGCCCGAGATAGAAAGCATACTAGGGAAAAGGGCAGGCAAGAAGACCAGAAGGAAACAATATTTTGAATACCTAGTGAAGTGGAAGAATCTCCCAGTGGAGGATGCCAGCTGGGAGACAGAGACAACAATTTTGAAGCATGGGCATAGTGTGGAGGAGCTCATGAGCAGGAGCCCATGAAATCTTTTGAGCCGAGGAGTATGATGCAGGAGCATCCACGAGAGCATCCGTAGCATCATCACGTCGTCAAGCGAGCCAGCGTGCACGGAGAAAAAAAACATACAGCTGGACAGTGCCAACACGCACACTTTTGAAATACATTGGAGATTGGTGCGCCGTCATTTGGATGAGATCATTCATAGTGAAGCGCACTTGTATTGTAATAGTAGATAGGAAGGCATTTATTTGATTTTAATGCTGGTAGATAAAATTCGCTGTAGATTAGACAGTTTAGCTCTAGAGAGGGAAAACGGAATAATAGACACCCTCCATGTATATTCAATAGATCATTCTCATTCATTCATACAGGAGCAAGAAAGGAAGAAGCTTGTGCAGAAACCCTCTATGTACAGTCAATTGAATTAATAGGAAAAGCCTAATTCAATTACCATGGATGTGTTTGATACTTTTGTATTGTTGATGTTATGCTTCTGTTTACTTGCTTCCTTTTATGCGTATCTGTTATATGTTGCATATGTGATTGCATATCAGGTCAGGAACCTGAGAGAATGAGTTTCAATTGTTTCTCTACTTAGGCCGTGAGATTCCTGCATCGAGTGCAGTGAAGAACCTCCGCATAGAGTGCGTCGAGGCGGCTAAGTAGTAGAGCTCTTGTCTCTCTTTTCCTCAGAGTTGGGTTGAGTGTTCGAGCCGTGCAGGTGAGTGCAGGTCGAATTCGAGTTCTCAGTGGTGATTCTGAGAGGAGGAATGAGACGAGGCTGTTGCAAGAGCGAGTGCACAGGGCCCAGAAGAACTCCAACCCTTGGAGAGTGTTCGAGCTTAAGGGGCGTGCAGAGTTCATGAAAATTCTCTGAAGGAATCGGAGGACGAAGCTCAGGGAGATAGTTCCTTTGTTCGCCAAGGAATCGACACAGCGGAGGTCGCCTAGGACAAAGGCAGCGGAGTAGGGATCTCTCTGTCGAAGAGGAGAGTCGACGGTTCGAAATCGTCGGGTGGACTCGTGAAGCTCTATGGATCGTTGGATCTGGAGGAGGAGCAAGGCGGTTAACCCTCAGGCAGCGAAAGAAGCCCATTTCCATCGTGCATCGGCGAATCGGGGTTGACGAGTGCAATAATCCCATGCTCGTCGGACTCGCGAAGTGCGATCCCCCGATTTGATAGGGACCGTCAATTCCTGGAGGGACAGGTGGCACGAATCCGGAGTGTCGGAGATTCGACATTTGGGGATTTCAGCAGCAAAGGACTCAGAGTCGTGGGTTCCGCAATCCATGAAGTCCCGAAGGTGACGGAGTAGAGTGGGACCCCAGAGACATAGTAGATTCCAGGTGGCATGCTCGCGTGACCTTGGAGTTTCGGCACTCGGGAAATTAATAGGTCGAGGTTCACGCCCTGAGTGGAAATTTCCCGGGGTTGACCTTTGACCATCGGTATTTTGGAGTTCGCTTCCCCGGGGACGGCATCGTGGGTTTCGCGATCTCGTGAGGTCCGATCTCCCGAGAGCACGTGTGGGAAATATCACCGAGTAAACTGTGGGTAGAACTCCCGAGAGGAGTGGAAGAGCTGAGTCTCTTTGGGCCGAGAGGGAGAGAAGGTCCTGGTAGAGTGACCGCCTGCTGAGAGGCGAGGTTGCGTCAATCCCAAATCAGCACATATGAAACTAAAAGTTTCTCTTGAATGCACCCAATCATTCTTCCTTCATTAGTAACCAGGGTGCCAACACTCATGGCCACCCAAAATTCTCTTTTCTTTAACACCTCTACAAATCAAATAGAGTATTGGAAGGTCCTCCTTCCTTAATGGGAAATCCATTGTCTACCCTCTTATGAAAACATGCATTCCATGTAATGTGATAACTATGAGCACCTTTATTCCCAATCTCCATAGATTTGTCATTGTACCCATGGTACTCCTTACTCATTCATTTTCTTGCAAGGATTATAACTCAACCTTGATTGGCATAGAATTCCTCTCTCTATTATTCAAATTCTTCTTTCCTAAATCTTGCCTTGCTTGGGTGGCAATGGCTTACAATAACCACTCAAAATTATTTACATATCAGCAAGATAATGAAATCTTTTTAGAAGGGGTTCTTACCAAATCCATTCATACCTTATTTCTGTAATTTTTAAACCTGTGAAGTAAAGCAATGCATATATATTCTTAAGAAAAACAAAATTTAATCAAATGGCTCATACACATAGTACATAGAGATTTTATACCGGAAACCCTCAATCGACAAAACCTTTATTATATTCATTACATCAAATTTCACCATTCACCATACAATATATATACAATTTTTTTAGGTATTCCATAGATACAAAAACCCTAATCCCTTATTCCGAGATTAATTTACAAAACCGCTAAAAATAGCAAAAACCGCCCAAAAAAAAAAATTGGGGTGTTGCCTTGGGCTACCGTGCATTGTCGAACATTGCGCGTAACCAGGGGGGGAATACCTGCCCCTCCCTTGGGACCCCCCTAGGAAAGAGCCCGATGCACATGACACAAAGAGAACTACTAGAGGGATCATCAGACACAATTGTCATATCTAACGCACCCACACACACACATGCAAATAATATAACACATACCCAACATTCTCCCACTTGTTTTATTTGCATCCAGGGGTCCAGGGGATTATATACTCAACAATATAGGGCAAGAATGTCCATTGTTACTCTACACTAGGATAACTTTTCTATGCTCACAGACTTTGTCAATGAATCTGCAACATTCTTCAAATTGTCAACCTTTTCCAGCAACACCTTATTTTCCTCAACCATGTCTCTCACAAAGTGATATTGAACATCAATATGATTTGTCTTTGAATGATAATCTAGGTTCTTTGCCAGGAAGATTGCACTCTATCTGTCACAATCTAATCTCACTTCTTTTTGTACGAACCCAATACCTGAACACAATCTTTGTAACCATATTGCTTCCTTTCTTGCATGGGTGGTTTCCATGTATTCAGCTTTTGTAGTTGAGAGTGCCACTACATCCTGTCTTTTGCTCATCCAACTTATTTTTCCTCCAAATAGGTTAAACACATACCCACTTGTAGATCTTCTGTGATCCATATTTCCATCCCAATCTGCATCAACAAAGCCATGTATGTCCAACACTCTATCCAATCCTGGTCTTCCTTCGTAGCACAATCCATAACTAGTAGTTCCACGAAGATACCTAAAGACCCTCTTTACTATTGCCCAATGATCCTTCCATGGTTTTGACATATACCTGCTCAAAACTCCCACTTCATGTACAATGTCTGGTCTAGTACAGACCATTGCATACATCAAACTACCAACTGCAGTGGCATATGGAACATGGGACATGTTCTCTTCTTCTTCCTATGTCTTGGGACACTGATCTGCAGATAACTTTACACCTATAGGAATAAGAACCTTGACCAGTTTACTTCCATGCATATTAAACCTTTGCAATATCGTCTCAACATATTTTCTCTGATTCAACTAGAGTTTCCTATTTGCACGATCTCTTTTAATCTCCATTCTCGGAATGAAGTTAGGAGCATCGAGATCCTTCATGTCAAATTTGGAGGATAACTACGATTTCACCTCCTTGATAACATCCATTTTATTTCCTACCAACAACATGTCATCAACATACAACACTAAATAAATGAAGTCATTACAACCTACTTGGAATATACATAGTGATCAACCCTGCTTCTTACAAATCCCAATCCAAGGATGTATGCGTCAAAATTTAAGTACCACATTCTAGGTGATTGCTTCAGACCATATAGTGACTTCTTTAGCTTATAAAACAATGCTTTTGTTCCCTTCACTACAAAGCCTTCTGGCTACTTCATGTAGATTTCGTCTTCCATATCCCCATATAGCAATGATGTCTTCACATCCATCTGTTCCACTTCAATATCAAAAGCAACAGTAATAGATAAAAGAAATATAATAGAAGTTAACTTGGAAACAAGAGAAAAAATCTCACCAAAGTCAATTCCCTCTACCTGGGAATAACCTTTTGCTACTAACTAAGATTTGTATTTTTCCACTTTACCTTGTGCATTAAAATTCTTCTTAAACAACCATTTGCTACCAACTGATTTTCTTCCATATGGAAACTCAACTATATCCCATGCCTCATTCTTATCCAAGGCATCAATTTCTTCAACCATGGCCTTCTTCCAGAGTTTACTATCCTCTGAATTCACTGCTTCCCTGACAGTTCTGGGATCATCATCAGTAATAGATAAAGCAAATTTGGAACAAAAATTAGGTGGAATATACCTTTCTAGTTTCCTTTTATCTCTCACTGATCTCCTCAATACTGGGGTATGAGGTTCTTCTTCTTCTTCTTCCTCTTCTTCAGATGATTCATATTTTGCATCATCCAACACAAGCTCTATTTTCTTAGGTTCGTCTTGCATTGGTAGGGATTCCTGTTTGGACACATCTTTTACCTCTCTGAAAACAACATCTCGACTATAAACAATCTTCTTGGCTTTTGGGTTCCAAAGCTTATAACGTTTCAAACCATCTTTATAACCAATAAAGATACACTTTTCAACCTTTTTTATCTAGCTTACTCCTATTTTCCTTTGGAACATATACATAAGAATCACAACCAAACACTCTAAGATGTTGAAGAGAGGGTTTCTTTCCAAACCATACCTCATGTGGATTTTTATCATCCAAAACTAATGAAGGCGATTGATTGACTAGGTAACATGCTGTACCCATTGCCTATGCCCAGAATTCTTGTCCTAACCCGGCATCGCTGACCATGCTCCTTGATTTTTCCATCAGTGTCCTGTTCATCCTTTTTGTAAATCCATTCTAATGAGGAGTGTATGGAGTAGTCTTCTGCCTTTCTATACCACACTTCTTATAGAATTCTTTGAATTCATTTCCGCAGAATTCTCCACCATTATCTGTTCTCAATACCTTTATTTTCTTCTCTGTCTAATTTTCTACCAGAGCCTTAAACTCTTTAAATTTATCAAATACCTCAAATTTCTTTCTAAGAAAATAAATCCATGTGTTCCTTAAAAAATCATCTATGAATGAAACATAATACATAGAATTACCTAGGGATGGAAAAGGAATAGGTCCAAACACATCACTGTGTATCAACTCTAAGATCCCCTTTTCTCTTATAGCACTAGATGATAATCTTACTCGATTCTGTTTACCATATATGCAATGTTCACAAAAATCAAAATCCAAAGTGCAGTTAGACATACCTTCAACCATACCTTTACCATGTAGTGTTCAAAGTCGTTTTCTCCAATATGTCCCAGTCTTTGATGCCACATCATGGTCTTCTTTCCAGGGACAATATTGATCTTGTCTTATTTATTTCTCTATTTAGGGACAACAGAACTGTTACAACCATTAGTATAAGTTCTTCCCAACAACTTGTACAGATTTCCACACCAAACTCCCCTCATCAACACCATTTCTCCTTGTATCATCTTGCAAGTGTTCTTTCAAAATACAGTATCCACTCCTACATCATCCATCTTTCTTACAAATATTAGTCTCCTGGCTAGTTTTGGAATGTGGAGAACCCTAGGGAGAGTTCTAATCATTCCATCTTTCAACAACAACTTAACCCTTCCATGCCCCAAGATTTTTGTTGTCGAGTCATCTCCTAGGAATACATCACCACCATCATATTTTTCATATTGAGAGAACCACTCCCTGTGAGGATTCATATGGTATGATGCACCTGAGTCGATCAACCATACATCGTGGTCTGCATGTGTAGTTGTAGATGCTAGGTAAACATCACCTTCTTCTTCAGTGGAGATTTTTGCCTCTGTGGAAGAGGTACTATCAAATCCCTTTGGTTTTTCAACCTTCTTAGACTTGCAATCTTTCTTATAATGCCCTGTTTTACCACACTTCTAGAATTTCCTCAAATATTTTCCTGGAGACTTAGATATACCTGTAGATTTAGATCTCCCCCCTGAAGGCTTACCAGGATTCCTATCTTGGGCATGACCTCTTGCAAATAAAGCATATGTGCTATGACTATCCATGCTTTTCCGCCTCATCTCTTCAGATAATAAGGATGAAACTACATCCTCATACTTCAATGTAGATTGAGTGGTACTACCAATTGCTACAGCCAGATTATCCAAAGAGTCTGGAAAATAACAGAACAAAGTAATACACTTATCTTCTTCTACAATCATAATATTAACAGAGACAAGTTGACCTACCAGAGTATTAAAGGCATTTAGATGTTCTGTCACAGAATCTCCATATTCCATCCTAACATGATACAACTTCTTTCGAAGAAACAACTTGTTTACCAGGGACTTTGATTGATACAAATTCCCCAACTTATCCCATAGTTCCTTGGCTGTAGATTCTCCCGAGACATTCAACAAAAAATAATATGCCAGGTAGAGTCGAATAATACTCCTTGCTCTTCTATCCAACTTCTCCCAATCTTCCTTCGACATACCAGTAGCTGGTGTACTAGTAGTTTGTGTACTAGTAGGTTGTGTACCAATAGCCTATGTGCTAGTAGACAGTGTACCAGTAGGCTGTGTACTAGGATCCACATCGATCCATTGTTCTTTTTCTACAAAAAGGTCCTCCATCTTGAGCTTCCATAGCTCAAATTTTTTACCATTGAACTTCTCTATCTCGATTCTAGATGAGCTCTCCATTCCTCTTTCTATACTCAAATCTCCACTACAAAAGCTCCCACTAAACCTAGGTTTATCACAGACCCAAGATAAACTTGATCTATCAAGACCGAGCCAAACCCTCAACAACAAAGGCATCCCTCTAAAGCCAAAAACAAGCTCTAATACCACATGTAAGTTTTAAACCTGTGAAGTAAAGCAATGCATATATATTCTTAAGAAAAACAAAATTTAATCAAATGGCTCATACACAGAGATTTTATACCGGAAACCCTCAATCGGGAAAACCTTTCTTATATTGATTATATCAAATTTCACCATTCACCATACAATATATATACAATGTTTTTATGTATTCTGTAGATACCAAAAATCTAATCCCTTATTCCGGGATTAATTTACAAAACCACTAAAAATAGCAAAATCCGCTAAAAATAGCAAAAACCGCCCAAAAAAAAAAATCAGGGTGTTGCCCCGAACGCTACGCATAACCCGGGGGGGGGGGCATACCTGCCCCCCCCTCCTAGGAACCCCCTAGGAAAGATCCCGACACACATGACACAAAGAGAACTACTAGAGGGATCTTCAGACGCAGTTGTCATATCTGACGTGCCCAGATACACACATGCAAAGAATATAACACATACCCAACAATTCCATATAGACATGAACATTTTTATACCTATTTTGGATGCTAGTACCCTTTTTTCCTGATTTTTACCTCATCAATAGTGCTTCATGGGGCTCCCAAAGTCTCCTCAACAATCTTTCAACAACGAACTTCTTGCATTCATCCTCTTCTTGAGGTTTTATACCATTGGTAATTGTCTTTCCCAACAATTTCAATTTTATTCTACACATGACATACATCACAATTATATTAGTCATCATGTAAAATAAAAAAGAATGTATATAACATTCCAATCAATAAAACATTTTCAGATATGTCCTAGCATATATTTATGCACTTCATCACATTATCCTTAATGCTATCATGAGTGCAACACAAAAAATTCTCAATTGTTTTTAAAATCATACAACCATCATCATTATGGTGTCAAAATGTTTACTTGCATCATTAAATCAGTCTCTCATACCAGATAAACACAATAAACAACAAGAACAAAGTGAAGGAAATCTTCCCTCGTCCAACTCCTACACATCCCTGGACTTTTAGTCCAGCTGAGTTATTTTCCAAGGCCTCACTACCTTTATTGAACATGGTTTGAACAAGTCTATTCATTTAAATATGCTTATTTATTCATTTTCCCTTTTTTCTAGTTGTACTTGTTCCCACAACTTCTCTTCTAAGGATTACAACTCTATTAAGCAATTCAGAGTTTTTAGGGTGAGAAAAGTGTTCCTCCTTTTCTCCTTCTTTATGTATGCAATATACTTCTTATTTTGATATCCATGCTCTTTTCCTTGAGAATTCTTAGTTAGGTTCACCTTAAACTTATTGTTAAATAAACATGCTATAACAAAAAACCTTTTGTTCACAATGAATTATGAACATGTGCACTCTGCACATTACCATTTAGTTATCAAAATATTTAATATTCATTTGTTAGTTTTCCACACATTTTGTTTTAGAATGTAATCCAGGATTTTATATATATATATATATATATATATATATATATATATATATATATATATATATATATATAGACACACACACACACACACACACACACTTTCATCCCACTACCCAATCTTCAATAATTCATTAAGGTTGTCACTATTTTCTCATGACAGAGTGTTTACACAGTTCCTCCATAGGGAAATCATTCATCATGCAACTTCCTTATTGCATATCCATCACTATCATGATGGTCTCAACCTTGAGTCAACTTCAACTTTACCCTTTCAGTTATTTACCAAATATTCCATAAGGAATATGAAATTGCATTATGAATTACATATTCACATCATCCCAATGTGATTTTATGTACAATGCTCCTTTTTGTATGCTTCAACATACTGTGTTTCTACTATAGGCACTCCTATATTTTATTTTTTGTATCTAATGATGTTTTTTAGTTAGTTTATGATTGTTCATGACCATTTACATCTAGCCTTTAATGTCTTGATTAAGTTTCATTTCATCATGATAATGAAGCATCTATACCTATTTACTCTTTCATCTATTTTTATACTAGCCTTTCCTTAGGGAATGGAGCACATTACCCTCAAACTATCATTCAAAAAAAAACTTTCATTATCTTCAAAATAGAGTCGGCTATACATCCATGGTATTCATTCAATCTTGGCAAGTGCAATTCTTTCCTTACATTTCACTCATACATTATACATGTGCATCATTTGCACATTTACATCATTCATTCATATCTATTCAGTCTTAATATTTATCCTTATATCAAGCAACTTTTCAATGCATTAAATCCATGCACTTAGGCATAAATAAACACAACTAAACATTCATCATTCAAGATCATTTCTTTCCCATTTTCCATGTAATTCATACACATGGACATATCAGACTTCTAGATCCCTCTCTCAAGGATTTTATTGCCATTCTCATAACAAGTCTCATAAATACATGCAACACTAAGATTCCCTCTCAGTTGAGAGCTTGTAATCATTTACATGATATCCACATGGCAAGTTTAATAAACATAGTCATAACTATTTCCCTCTTTCCATATGACAACAACCAACAAGAAATTATTCTTTCCTCTGGTATTATAAAATTACTCAACAATCCAGAAATATTATCTGGGCAACTCCAACAGTGCCTAAGGCAACAATATATCTTATCAAGCTTCTCTTTCATGCCTCGAACCATTTTTGGTTAACAAACATTTTTATCAAGGGAATCATATTATATATTTCCTCTCAACACTACTTGAGCATATCAAGTCATACCTTATATGAATACCATCCACTCGTGGATGTCAATCTGACCCGTTGATCATCTAGAAGTTCTCAAACACTTCCCTTACCACATTCAAGATCAACATTTCATTAACTATTTCACCTCATTTATAATGAATTTTAATGTCTAATAATATTTGTACTATTTCCTTAAATCCCAAATACAATTTTCGAATTATGTTACTTACTATGTATTTTAATACAGAACTCTAGAGTATCTCTAGATCATAATTAGTCTTAGGTAGAAATTCCATATCTTAGAGGTTCAAGTTGTTTTTCATATTCTCATTAAAACATAATATAGGTTGTAAATGTAGATCAACCTTAACCATTACACCCAAAATTATTCCTTCTATTCAACAATAGTTAGGGATGGAGGTCACTCTCCTCCTCCCACATGAATTTTGGTGGATTAGTTTTCTATCCACCAAGAAAGGGGGGATGATGAGATTTCTCTCTCAATCACTCCATATTTTTGCATCTATGTTTATCAACTTGATTAGAAAAACATTTCCTAACAATTCATGTACCCAGAAACAACTTTTTCTCTCAGTTTCCTTTAGATCCAGAGAGTTGCATATGCTCTCCCTTTTCAGAAAATGGTCACTAGATCCATTTGTCTTGCTTAGACACAACCTTAAGTTAATAGTGATACATACTTCCCTAGCACAACCATGAGCTTTTGAAATTTCTCATGTCCTTTCAATTCTTCCATGAGGTTCATTCTTAGTCCTCATGACTTCTTTTATTTTACAAAGAGGGATTACCCTAGTAGGAATTTTGGTTTTTCAGTTATAACGGGTCAAGTAGGTTGATCTCACCTACTCTAGTAAGGCCTCTAGACATGGAGGATGGTCCTCCCAATTTCAAATCCTTCATTTAATCAACACTTTTAATTAACAGAGGCTTCATAATCCCACTTTTTAGGCAATCCCTGCCACCTATTTAGTCCATTTTCCTTCTGGACTTAAGTACTCCTTAAAACAAATTTATTTCATTTGCATCCAAGTTTCATTATTAATTCCCCTCGACACAATCCCACTTTTGTAGTACTGGCTATCATTTATCCAAAATAAATTATAGGCTTCTTCTGCCATAGTCTAGCATGATTCAATCTTGTTGGGTAAAATCTCAATTGAATTTTAATATGCATCCTTCTTCTCATGGAACTTATGCAGATAATTTCCATACAGTGGTAATAATCTCAATAGAATCATCTTATCCTTGGTAAAATAGTCTTATGAATGTTCTCCAGCCCATCCAGGCCTGTGTTTGAATCATGCTCTACTAGATAGGGTAGGGAAGTGTTCCCTCTCCCTTAAAGTTTTCTAAGAACGAAAAATATAATCACTTGACTGTTTCATGAGCCCAAGCAAGCCAAGGGTTGTTTCCTACTCTAATACCACTCTTTCACACACCCAACCACTTAGGTATCCTTTTAAGGGATGGGGTGTAAGTTTTTTTCACTTTTTCTCAACCATCTCAAATCCTCTTCCCGAGACCTCCATCATCTCTTGCTCATCAAGAGATTTCCAACCATTGTAATTTTGTCTAGATCTAAGATCTAGACCAAAAGTTATGGTCTTTCAAAGTTCTTTAGGCCTTTACCAACTAGGGTCTCTCGTCACCATGTGGCTCCCTATCATCTGGAATTCCACCTCAACATAGCATAAAAATACTTTCCCAGCCCAAGGTTGATGCTTGTCTAACTCTTATAGGCCTATTAATTTAATTAAACATTACCAATTTATTATTTCATTAATCATATTATAATATAATTCTATTGAATTATATTATAATATAACTAAAGTATTTAGTGGAGTACTTAGGAGTATTAATTTTTATAAGCACCTAATTCTTCGAACTTCAGTGATATTTCCTCCTCATGCTCTAATAAATATACCCCAAAACTCTCGAATGCCAAAGCTACAAAGAGGGTCCCTCTTAGTTAATTAATTATATTTAAATCATTCTTACAACTTGCAAGAGAGGTAAAGTAAATATGGGGCTTCAACCCTTTTGAATTATCCAATATACCACTCCAAACCTCCGTATTTCTAAAACTCCTAAAGGGTCCACACTTACACATGGTGGTGTGTTAAATGAAGAGGCAGGGACATTTAGGTCCAGCCTTCGATCAGTTAACCCCTAGTGTTTCAGCATCCTAAGTTACCCAACGTCCCAAACTCTTGGTGCCCCAGATATTCCAACAACTATTAGGACAAGCGAGCATGCGCTAGGGGGATGACATGGGACAAAGGACAGAGATGATACATGACCCTATCAATGGGATAAAAGTGTCACGTTCCAATTGGAATATAAGGTCTATAAAAATTATGAATCAAGGTGACACATGGCATATTGAACATGGGTCCACATCACCCTAGGTGATGCAAACGTGCCACATCACTCTAGACTGACAGCCTTTGGGAGCCTCTAGCCTCTACTACCTGCAACATTTCCCCGAGCGACTAAGTCTGAGCTCCTGTCAACAACCTCCCAATACACTTGTATCGCATGGTCGAGATAGGTCTACGTAGATCCATATATCTACGACTTTCATTGCTTCACAACTTCGACATTTGGGGGTTTGGATATTTAGTTTCCTATTTACTCACAGTGTGGTCAATTCCAGACTGACCACGGTCTATATCCAATGGTCAAGAGAGATCTTGAAGCATCCTCGGATCGATGGTCCTTGTTGCTTCACGACTTCAACTTTTATGGGTTTAGCTATTTAGTTTCCTTTTTTACTCCCAGAGTGGTCAGCGTCGGACTGACCACGATCTAGATCCAATAGTCAAGAAATATCTCGAAGCATCCTTGGATGGACGATCCTCTTTTCTTTGCGAATTTGACATTTGGGGGTTCGTATGTTTAGTTTCCTTTTTACTCCCGGAGTTGAAAAATGTTGAATGACCACGACGTCAATCCAACGGTCATGGGAGATCCTGAATATCCTCAGATCTACGGTTTGCGTTACTTTGTGAATGAGAAGTTGATCAGGTTTTAACAATGGGAAATATTCCACGGTCATAGTTAAGGAAACTACTAGATGTCAGTCAACCTCTCTGGTAATCGTACCACCAAGTTTCCTTTGATTGGTTTTTCTTGTCCTAAAGTTATAGCATCCTGGATCTCCGGACTCCTGGAGTCCCGAAACCAAGACAGATTAACTCCTTTCAGACCTAGTGAAGGGTTCCAAGGTCTTGTTCATATGGATTCCCTGAAAAGTTCCGGGTATTATCACATAAACTTGTCAGAGTCTTGTGGCTTTGTGGTTTCTACCTAGGTCTTTAATGTTGCCTGTCTTTCCCCCTTTCGTACACCCAATCTTAAGTTTTTCCTCTCGGCTTGTAATTTTTATTTTTTTAACCTTCACCTTTTTGATCGACCTGTTTTCCCTAAGATTGATCACTTCCCTCTTTTCCTCTATCACTGAACCTTTTTCTTTCTTGAGCCCTCATCTAGTTTTCCAAATATTTGTTTACAAAGGTTGCAACCGTAAGCACAAATCGCAACACTCAGAGCAGTCCGATATGGACTTGAATCAAGCGAGTGTGCAAGTGCAGTCTTTCAGTGACGAATGATAATCACAGGAATCAAAAGTTTAGAACATTGTTGAAGTTATTTGTAAAATATTCGATCTCCTGAAATCCAAAATTAGTAGGATCCGTCTGATCCAGTAGGACGCATGGCACTAGATCCGAGACGCGGAGAAAATCATTTCGGGAAAACTGAAGTGAGGAATGTGCATATTTCCCAAGTTCCGAAATGTCCAAGACTACCCAAAGTCCCAAAATGTCGATATACATCTGGGCCATCCAATTCAAAGGGACGTGTGGCATCTGATCTAAGAAATCATGATTTCGCGGCTCAGAGGTTTTAGCATGGAGCATAGTATAGATTCGTGAAACATGAAGTCGCGAAGCGCCCTGGACTTGTGCCCATGATCACAGCCCGTGGTTATGTGGGGAGAAAGGCCATAATTAAGCATAAGCACCTATCAAGCGGCAGGTGGCTGAGGTTTTTGAGAAAGCATCCTGGCCATTAAATTCAAAGCAAATCTAACCGTTGCTCTGGATGGGCTATTTCGCAGATTCGAGCATCGAGATATTTGGAATTAGGTGGAGTGAAGACTCCCAAAATGCGAATTCCCAAAATTTCACATAGGAGCCCCAGTTCATATCCTGAGGTCGCATGAAGCGATAGAGAGAAGTTGTGCCAAGGCTGAAAGCATTCATATTGTTCACCAAGGAATATCTACGTGGTCTCGAGGCACTGTGGTTGACTTGAAAGAGTCATGAACATCTCCTAGAGAATTCATGGGTGTTAGGTATCTTCTTGATCTCGATGAAATTAGTTAATGGAAATGGGGGAGGTAGTTGATACCTCATTTCACCCCATAAATGGAAAGCATGGAAAAGATGGTCGTGGGGGCAGAGTGTCAACACAAAGTTCCCCTGTCAAGGAATTCTCTTGCAAATCCCATACTAATATGAGATCATGTCTGACAGAAGAATGCAAGTTTAGACTGGAAGAAGAGATGTAGATGCAAAGCCTTGATTTTAGTATCCTGGTCACATTCCTGGTGGTGCCAATTTGTTCTGAGTATAAATACTCAATTTTGATATTTTGTGAAGGTCGATGTTTGAGCTAAGATCCTGCATTCTAATTTTTTAATGAAGCTCTGGTTTTTCTGGTGATGTATCTGTATTTGAGACTTCTTGTTTAATGTAAGTCAGTTTCCTTTCATATCTTTGTAACAATTGTGTTATAACACTCAAGCATGGATGATCCATTCGAGGTTAGTTTTGTGTGGTGATGTAGGTTTGATCATAGTGACATCATGACTAGTTTTAATTAGTCTCTTGTGTTGTCTTTTCCCTCAAACACTGAATGAATTGGGCATGGATGATCCAGTCAAGTTGTTTTTATTTAATTGTGATGTATGTTTGATTTCATTTCAGTGATAATTCCATTCAGTTCCCTAAAACTCTGAACCAAGAGGATCTTGTCTTCTGTTTTTTTCCCCCTTAGGTTGTTGGAAGGTTGGATGTCCATATCATACCTCTATGCTCTCCTCAATTTCTTTCCCCCTACTCACCTTTACTACAACTTACTGACTGAAATTAGATCAATACCTCATCTACTTATGCATGCCAACCCAGTTTCTAAGTTAAAGATCTATAATCCTAAGACTGTGTCCATTAGACCACCCTTAAATTTATTCATTATGACATAAAAGCTGATGGGTACTAGGCTTACCTCTGTCACAATCCAGAGGTGACTTCTAGTGCTAACATTTATGGTGTCATTGCCAGGGACGAATTGGATATTTTCCTTGAGATTTAATGACAAAGATTACCGGTTCTGAAGGTGCATCAGAACTCAGAACATTGAAGATTGCAACTGTGCACCTAGCAACTCCACTATTACGACTCCGCATTTTCAGCTGTGGCTTCCAGAGGCAGACACATGAGGTCTACTCCATAGCTGCCTTTAGTGACACCTAAAGCTGATCCAAAGAAAATTATCAGAAGACAAAAGACCCTTCAGGAAGGTACTTCTACTTCTGAACCAGGTGATTATGGTAACTTTCATGATTCTGCTATAGTAACTCCAATAGTTGTTTATCATTTTCCTATTACACCATCTATTGGAGCTTCTAGAAGTTTAAATTTTGGGATTTTTTCTATTGGTTATCCCTCTCCCAGTTTCACCACTCCTCCTCCTATTAAATTTGTTTCTTTTACATAAAGGGAAACCTCTGTTCCCTCGAGGCCTGAGGCCTTTTCTCCAGATCCTCAGTTGTTTCCCTTTGTTCCCAGAAGCACACCTCCCATCTCCCCTGTCTGAACTCCATATCCACTTGCTTCTCCTATAGCGCACGTCCAAATGGCAGGTGTTAATCCTCCTAGGAACATGATGGCTAAGATATTAGCTGCTAGATATTCCCCTCTGGTTTTACCTCAGCCTATGAATTCTCTCCCAGCCACAAACTACCTTAAGTGCATGCCCTAGTTCATAAGAGACGAAAACATGACTACAAAATATCACCTTGCATCCTTTTATAGATTTGCAGAAATTCAGGCCATCGAAAATGAAGATGTGTGGATGAGAGTTTTTGTACAGAGCCTTGAAGGTGATGCTATGGATTGGTTTAAGGAATTTCCTCCTAGATCTATTGACGGGATTGCCTCTTTGGATGATTTATTCTTAAGAAATTGGGGGAATAAAAAATATCTCCTTTATTACATAATAGAATTTGGGGCACTTAAGAGAGAAGAAGGGGAATTTGTTTCAAACTTCTCGAAGAGATTTAATAAGATGTATAAAAAGATTCCTGTTGAAGTTAAACCCATAGAAACCTCTGCCAAAATTACTTATGCTAGTGCTTTTGACCCTAATTTTTGCCTCCTATTGAGAGAAAGAAGAGATACCTCCTTGGGTCATATGCAAGATGCAACCATTGAAGTGGAATATAATATACTGGTAGTTGATAAGCTTAGGAGTAAGACTGATAGAGACAGAAGAAAAGGTAAGTATGAAGTTTTGACTTCTAGTTATTTTGCTTCCCCCCTTCAAATGGATGAAGTAACTAAACTACTAAAGTCACTTTCTTCTAGAATGGAAAGGGTCGAATTGGAAAGAAAGAAAAGCTATAAGAATTCCCCAAATGTTGATAACAGAGGAAACTTCAGGAGGCCTAATAACAATGCTCCTTAGATTATCCAAAGGGAACAAAGGAATAGAGATAGAGAAGACCAGAAAGTCCAGACCCCTCTCCAAAATAATGTTGTTACAAATGATGAAGGAGAGGAAGAAGACCTCGATCCATAAATCCACTGTCTCGGAGACACATCCTCTTTTCCTCCCTTAAATCAATCAGCATACGAGAAGTCTCTCATGGACAACCAATTAAACGATATGAGAAAGGGGGGTAAGGCTAGTCACAGTCCAAATAGATACAACCTCAGGTCCAAAAAGAAAGGAGGAAATCCTAACGTTCTTGATCAGCCTACCGGATCAGAAAGGCATGTTGAAGATGTGGCAAGCAACAACAAGGAGAAGAAAACATAGAACCCCCCACCAGTAACCAAAGGTCCTATCCCAAGGGTAAAATAAATTATGAAGCCCCCCTCCTATTTTAAATTTAAGAATGAAATTCAGAATATTAGGATTCAATTCCCCCTTTCAGAACTGGTGAAGCATGAATACTTCAAAAGGATCCTCTCTAAGATGTTACTACCCAAACCCTCAAATCATCCCACAGACTCAATCAATTTGCAAGATGAAAAGATAGCAGTTATCTTAGGTCCCATGATATAAGACAGAGATGATTCATCCCCTTCCTTCTATACATCCATGAATATACATAATAAGGTGATGCATAATTGTCTGATGGATTCAGGGGCGTCTCATAATCTCATGCCCAAAATTGTAATGGAAGAACTAGGACTAGAAATCACAAAATCATACCATGACTTTTATTCCTTTGACTCTAGGAAAGTGCAATGTCTTGGGGTCATCAAAGATTTGGTTGTGACCTTGTTTCAACTGCCCATGAAAAGTGTGGTCATGGACATTGTGGTAGATTATGTTCCCCCAAAGTTTGACATGCTGTTGTCAAGATCTTGGATAAAAGGACTTGGAGGAACGTTGTAGATGAACCTCACATATGCTACCATTCCTTTGTTTGGAGGGGAGCATAGGAGACTGTACATAGAAGATCAGTTGGCCTATATTATTATTGATGAATCTGAACCTAACAACCATCCTATCTTTGGAATTTACACTAAGTTGGGGTCTAGTTTATTTCAGTTCATTGATGCTCATGAGCCTCCTTTAAAACTCAAAAAACAACCCATGGTTTTTCATGAAGTTTCTTTCTCCACCACCTTTGTTTGGAAATTTTCTTTGATGGAGCCTCTTCTAAGGATGTTGATGGTGTTGGAGTCATCTTTGTTTCACCCTCTCAAGAGATGGTATCTCTTTCATACAAACTGGAATTTGAAGCTACGAATAATGTGGCAGAGTATGAAGCTCTTGTTTTGGGCTTAAGGGATGCAAAAGACATGGGGATCAAGGAAACATCTTTTTTTGGGGATGCATAATTGATTGTTAATCATATTACAAATATTTATTAAGCTAAGAATCCCAGTCTCATAACTTATAGAAATGAAGTGTGGGACCTGATTGATAGTTTTTTCTTGGAATTCAATATTTCATTCATTCTAAGAAAGGAAAACACATCAGCTGATTCTTTGGCCTTTTTAGTGAGAAATTTCAGAGTTCCTCTGCCACCCAAGCTTAGATATGATATAGAAGTAAAATGCATGCCCTCTATACCTGACAATGTCAATCATTGAAAGGTGTTTGAGGATGATCTTGAGATCAAAAGGTTCCTGGAGACCATTGAGGAATTTTCATCATTGCATATTGATCAGGACTAGGATTCTGCAAATAGCCCCCATCCTAATGATTTTTTGAATAAAATTCTTGATCATCATATTGTGCAGTTACCAAGTAATCACATTCCAAAGGAACTAGTTCCTTTGGAAAGGATTTTCAACAATAATGATGTGGCAGTAAAAGCTGGAAGGGTGTGTTGTTGGGAAAAACACCCTACAAACTAGCAAAATAGAGTTCAGACTTTGCATGCAGATTTGACCGAATAGAAACTACCATCTACCTACATCCCTAGATTTAAATCCCTTTTTCCTCAGTAAATGCATGGAAAGGATCACCTACCTTATTATTGGCGTTCGATGTCGATCCTCCATTGTGCTTTATTACTTGTTTGCGCTGCTCCTTCCAAAGATGACTTGCACTTAAGACAAACAACAACTATGCATGCATGCTACTTCTATACTCAAGGGTTAGAAATCAAACATAAATCAATCAAACTATAGACAGTTCATGAATTGGGATGGGAAAATCATTCTTTTTATTACATAAAGTGAGTCAACTTACAAAAGTTGAGACCGACCACCGCTCCTTGAACCTGATCCTAGGCTCCTCTTCTTCTGTCCTTCAACTACTTTTCATTAAATCTCCTTTGGCATGAGGAAAGGCTAAAGGGTTGGGACAATGGAATACATAAATGGGCAGAGTTTCTTTTCTATATTTTTTCCTCCTCCAAATGGTACCCCTACCCCTTCTTTTATACGCTAGAAGGAGCTAGGGTTTTTGATGAACCCTCAGCCATACATGGCCGGGAGTTTTAGTTAACTCACCCATAGATTTTTGTTCCGTCAGCAACTTTCCTTTTTTCGTGCTTTAGTAGGTACACGCGGGCGGTTGTGAGCCAGCCAACGTGTACACGCATGCAGTAATGGGTTAGGGCACGTGGGCCTTTACACAAGAGGATTTTCAAAGAGTTGTTCAGTAGAGTTTTGGCAAAGAAGGGAAATGAGTTCGCCTGATGCCAGGTAAGCATATTTGGTGCAATTTAGGGTTATAATAGATGCCCCCTAATGTGTGAGGTCAGAAGAGCATATGATGGCCGAAATACATTACCAATCTTTACTGATGTGCTGAATGAGTGAGCCCAAGGATCAGAAACTAGGAGGTGTTGTCTGCAAAATAACAAATGTCTCACCGAGGTGGGCATACCCATGCTCAGGATAAAATAGAACCATGGATACCAATCAAATACACTATAGATCCATGTTAAATAACTATAAAGAGTAGCCGCGAACAATACATAGCGTAGCTACATCTCGAAATCAGAAAGATATACATGTAGAGTATCCATCTTCCAGAAGTTGATTCGGCCTGATGGCCAGAGATGAGATCTTCAGAGCTCAAGCAACAATTTCAAAATATTCAAAACTTGAGTAGGAGTGTAATATGAGTGTACAACTGCACTACCCAGAGGTCTTCGATGGTTCTTTGGTCATTGACATGATAATCTTGATGATCAGATGGAAGACTTCAATGATTTCAAACAAGGACTTGATTGGGTGTTCGGGATGGTCGGGTATGCAGACAAGAGACATTTTGCAGAGGGGCTGACTCAGGCTTAGTGACTAACTTCCCTTGGACAATAGAACAACAAGTGATGTGACTCAGGCAACATATGTTAATTATAAGTCTACGAAGCAGGAGGCAATGCAAACTCTCCATATGTTTGGAAGAATAACCAAACGGTGGAGGACACAACTCTATATAGCGAGAAAAGCTTCCTAAGGTCATACTACATCCCATAGTCTGATGAACAAACAGATAGATGTGCTTTATCCAAGGGCGACTCATTATGATGCCAATAAAGAAAATACTTTTCCCATCCTCTTTTTGGGGTATATTTGATTTTTTTGTTCTTTTCAATAATTTTGGGAAAAAGAATAAAAGAATATTATGTTACAATGGAGGAACGAGTACTACAAACATACAAGCTCAAGGCACAAGGACAAGACTGATGTTTTGGTAAAATAATACCCGGGAAAAATCCTCCGGCGGCCAAAGGTGTTAAGATGCAGGAGCAAACTGTCACAAGGTTGGTGGATAAGGTATGCAAATGCGGTTGATAAAACACATAATGTAACGTCCTTCGATGTAAGTTTAACAAGCCCAGAGAAGGTAAGCTGGATGGTTTTTCATATTTAAAGAGTCTGAAAAAAAACATAAAAGGAGACTCCATTGGGGTACCTTTTTCGAAGATAGTCTAATCGGTTCGAAAAAGGGATAAACTAGCACCGATTAGACGTCGATTCAAAACCATTTTAACGAGTGTGACAAGGACAAGATCACTCGGCTACTTTTTCACTTTTAAGGAGTCTGAAAAAAGATTAACTATGGACTCCGTCAGAAATATTCTTCCGAACCAATTTAATGAGTGTGAAAGAATAAGGTCACTCGACAATCTTTTCAATTTTAGGGAGTCTGAAAAGAGCTTAACTATGGACTCCGTGGGGGTTTCTTTTTCGTAAGTTTAGTCCCTCAGGCCCGAAAAAGGAATAAAATTATACCTGAGAGTACTCTTCTAAAGAACGAAAATTTGACAGAGTATACCTTTGTTCATACAGTTGACCGTTCGGACCGAAAAAGGGGTAAACTACCGCCGGACAGATGTGACTTCAAATTTTAGTTTAACGAGCGTGAAAGGCCACAATATCGCTCGACAATATTTTCATCTTTAGAGGGTTTGAAAAGGGCTTAAGAGGAGACCTGCTTATTTTTTGGGAGTCCTGAGAGTGAGACAAAGAGCGAGGAATAATCATGCAAATAAGGCTCAAACTCATATTCAGGAAAGACTATAAGGACTCCTGAGCCTACAATGTTTTAGAGACGGCATGGACACCATAATGCAACTAGGACCTACCTAGGGTATCCATGTTTTGGTAAGCTCTATCACCAGGTTGCAACACTTCTAAAGCAGATACGATGGTTCCGTGTCACAACCTGATGGGATCGATCCTATAGAAAAGGAAAAAGACAACGAGACACAAAAGTTGGGGTAATAACCTAACCTATATGCTCAAGTTGATTCTTGGAAAAAAAACTATGGATCATCAAAATTTTCTCAAAACTCAAAAAAGTGTCCCAATACCCGATCAAATCCCTCCCATATACCTCTAGAATCACTCAAAATGGTTTTTGGTATAAAGAAACTGATAAGGGAGGCCAAAAAAATGACAAAAAGAGGCCAAAAAGTCTATAAATAGAAGTTGGTAGCTCATTATCACCATTGTTGATTTGGAAATTGACTCTGGAGCCAAAAGACCCCCTTTGCTAAAAACGGTGATTCCGGGAGCTACAGTGGATGAAACGAACTTCCGCTTGGACCAAGTAAGTACAAATTCCCTTATCTAGCTATTCAATTCTTCAATTTTGTTTTTAAGTTTGTTTTTTGGGTGGGCCTCGACCTTAAACAAGTCGGCCCTAGGTACACGCGGACAGAGTAAAGGCTGCCCATGTGTACATATGACTGTCTCCTCGACAGCTCGCGTGGACCCCTCTTTTGTAGAAAAAGAGAATTAAAAGGCAAGTGCTGACCCTCCTGAACCTTGTTGTGTTGGCAGGATGTATGTACAGTGGAGGGAAAGAGAGCATGAAGCAGTCAGTTAATTGGTTGTGGAAGATCCAAATGTTGTGGCTGTGTTGATGCAATGAGGTTTACTGAAGTTCTTTCTGTGTCCATTTATGTGTGCAAAACCAAGGCTACTGAATGCCTTGATCGACTACTGGCACCCTGATGCAGAGGCCTTTATGCTAGAGGGGAAATCACTGGTGCCCACCATCGAGGATATCTATTTTTTGACTGGCCTCTCAAGGAGAGGGGAACTAGTCAACTTTAGGACCTTTCCTGCAGGACCAAGTAAGATCTCAGAACTGATTGTCGAGCACTGTGAGGCTGAGACTGATCGTGAGGGCTCCCAGGTACCTATCAGTAAGATCACTAACCTATTGTTGTAGGTGATATTATTACTGATTGGGTGGATTACCGGTTCGGCAGCCTTGCATCAGGCTTCTCGCGCACAGATGAACTATGCGATCCAATGCTTGAATGAATAGATTTTTTACTAGAGTACTACATTACTGGACTGCATGAAGAGGCAATTGACAAATTGTCAACAGTGAACACAAAGGAATTTCGGGTTCGGGATGATATTGTGTTCATTTTTCTTTGACAGAGTTCTGAGCTTTATCCCTCGGGAAGTAGTACGAGGACATTAGGCCTCATTTCCTGCAGTGTGTAGATGGGCAATATTACTGCCATGATAGGGTGATGGAAGGACCAATGAGTCCTTCGATGATGCATTGTATGCATGGATATCATGGCAGATCCCTATGATCGAGGACTACCCATATGCAGGGATAGATTTTTCTAGAGATCCTGAGATACCCGTGCCTCTGGGTGAGGAGCGAGGGGAGATAGGTAAGTCTCCACCTTTGTAGTTTTTTTTGTTTACATATGTAATTTTTATGTAATTTTTGTGATATATACCATTTTTTTGTATGCCAGTGTATTTGACGGGTAAATGTTTGTTGTATGCAGATGTGGGACCCGTACGACCTACCGATTATGCACAGAACAGGCGTCGTCCTCGGCCAGAAGCCATAGCTACTGCCGCTGGAGGAGAAACAATAGCCGGGAACCTCCCAGCCAGGGAGGATGAGAGAGTCCTTAGATGAGTTGAGCGGAACTTCACTGCACTCACTCACACAGTCCCGATGGCAGAGATAGAGGACTTGCTGCCATCCATGCAGCCTCATGTCGTGGGGGCACCTCGAACGTGGGTTTGATTATTTAGGCATTTAGCCCATGCTGTGGACTATTATAACAGGGCCCATAGGCCCTAAACCTATGTATACTTTTGACGTGCCACGAGCACTTAATTGTATATATTTTTTGAGGGCATAAGCCCTGTGACTCATTTATTAGTCCCATTTTTTAGGCGCTTGTGTCCATCTATGTACTCTGGTTGTTTTATGATGTTATATATGGTTTTTTTATCTTTTGTGTCGTAAGGATCGCGTGTACAAAAATGTATTTACATGCCTATGTCAACGTTCATTCATATGTGTGCAAGATGCCAATCTAAAATTTGATTAGCTAGAGTATCTATAATTTGGTTTAATCTCCTAGGAACATGAAAATATGTAATATAATCAAAGTTTTGTTCTAAGAGACGTACCCTAAGGAATCATCGGTGTAAAGTTGGATCATGAACCTGGTATACTCTGTTTAGCTGCGACACAACCAGTTGAGCGTCGAGATAGACCCAGAAATGAGAGATACCCAATGACAAGGCGTCACGAAGCAACTCAATCACTACACTATACTCGGTGACATTATTTGTGGTGTCACCTAAGCACATACCTCTGAAAGATAACGACTGGCCCTGAGGTGTAAGGATTACCCAAGTTGCAGAGGCAAGCCTCCACGTGTGCTGATTAGCACCGTCTGCATACCCAATGAACACCTCAGAATCACTTGACTTCTGCCATATTGATGAAATATAACATCAATGACACGTCCATAACACTTAAAAGAAACTTAAAAAGTAATAGTACAAAGACTATACATATGTTACAGAAAGTTACCTATAGTGACTTGTCTATGAGTAATACTTCTTGAGGTAGAGCCCATTTCTAGGCTCTGCCAAAGAATTCCCTTCAAAATCAACCAAATGATAAGTGCCCCTTTTTAATACCTCTTTTATGATGAAGGGTCTGAACCACATAGGTTTAAACTTTCCTGCCCCCAATGGGTCCTTATCTTGGTCATAGACCAGGACAAGGTCACCCTCAGAGAAAATCCGAGGATGAATGAACCTATCATACTGAAACTTGACCTTATGTTTGTGAGCCTCATTGGCTAGGGCCACATCACGATGCTACTCAAGGTGTAGTAACCGTTCTTCAAGCGGAGAAGTGTCTGGAAATAATTGTACTGCCAATTTTAGAGATGGGGTCTGACATTCGATGGGCAAGACTGCCTCCAGCCCGTAAATGAGTTGAAAGGGTGAGAAACCGGTTGCAGTATTAACATATGTTCGGTAAGCCCATAATGCTGAGTATAACATCAAATGCCAATTTGACTTGGCTAAATTGATAGTTTGCTGTAGAATAGTCTTAAGAGTTTTGTTTACAGCTTCTACCTACCCATTGGCTTGGGGGTAGTAAGGTGATGAATGCTCTTGCTGTAACCCAAGATTTGATGTTAATTCGGTCATCATTTGGTTCTAAAAGTGACTGCCATGGTCAGTGACAATCTCTCTTGGGACGCCGAACCTTGCTATGATCTGGTTGAATAAGAAGAGAGATGCAGTCTCTCCATCATCTTTAAACATTGGCATAGCTTCGACCCACTTAGTGAAGTAGTCGACAACGATGATGATATAGCGGTGCCCCCTTGATGACGGGGGGTTGCATGTAGTGTAATCAATCCCCCACTTAGTGAAGGGACCAACTGTGATGACAGGAAACATAGGAGCGGGATGTGCCCTCATCTTCCGAGAGAAGATTTGGCAAGGATGGCACTTCTTGACCGATTCGATACAATCTTTGATAAGTGTCGGGCAGAAGTAACCTGCTCGTAGAATCTTTTGGGTTGTTTCCAACCCAGATAAATGACCGCCACAAGCTCCAGTATGGCAATCGTTGAGCACGATGATGGCCTCCTCATGAGTGAGACATCGACGTAAGATGCAATCTACACCTCTCTGATACAACATATCATCAAGTATGAGATAATTCTTAGCCTGATAGCATATCCATCGATGCTCGTCACAAGAAGTAGAGGTGGGGCATTTCAAAGTTTGGAGATAGATAAGTATATCTCCATACCAGGGGTCTGAATATGTAATCAAAAAAATATCTCCCCGGATAGGCGATTCCTCAGGCCCAACGTTACCTGACTCAACCGAAAGTTCTGAAATAAGCTTTGCGAAGACCAATGACTTCTTGGAATTTGCTGAAACGAAGTCTAAGTCAAATTCTTGGAGGATGACTATCCATCTACTGATTTTTTCACCTATAAATAATCATGTCAACATGTACTGGAATGGATTCATGACAGTAATGATGGTGGTCTTGCGAAACAGAACATAGTGACGAAACCGTTGAACAACATGAATTGTTGCCAACGCAAGTTTTTTGATATGAGAATAATTAAGTTCTATTTCTATGAGGCCTTGAATCAGGTAATAGATCATGTATTATGAGAACAAATTGTCTTCCTGAACTAAAACCATGCCAATGGTTGACTCTGTGGCAACCAGATATAATAAGAAATCTTTGTTATAATTAGGTGGCCGTAGTAGAGGTGCGGTTGTGAGGGCATGTTTTAATGCGTCGAAAGAGCATTGAGCAGCTTCGTCCCAAAAAAAAGGAATGTCCTTCTTTAGTAAATGCATAAATCCCTTGGTGATTTTGGCATAGTTGGCGATGAAGCGTCGTAAGAAGTTTTCCTTGACTTGTAGACTCTAAAGTTGTAGGATCGTGCGTGGGGGGGCAACTGGATTATTATCTCCAACTTAAGAGGATCGACCATGATCCCTTTTGTTGATATGATGAAACCTAACAAACGTCCTGACGTTATGTAGAAGATGCACTTGTTTGGATTCAAGCGAATCCTAAAGTAGCGATAGCATTCGAAGATTAGTCTAAGGTGTGTGGGATGATCCGTTCACTTGTGAGAGCGTGATGCTAAATCATATAGATAGGCCTCGACTATATGCTTGAGGTCATGAAAAGCAAAAGACATGGCCCACTGGAATGTGGCTCCAACATTTTTAAGGCCAAAAGGCATCTTACGATATGCAAATGTACCCCACAGACAAATGAATGTTGTTTTATGTTGGTCTTCGGGTTTGATTTGGATTTGATTATATCCCGAAAAACCGTCCATGAAAGAAAAGGCTTCACAACCGGCACATTCATCAATGATATGGTCAATGAATGGTGTTGGAAAATTATCTTTGGGACATGCCTTGTTTAAATCACAAAAATTGGTACATACACGAATCGTGCCTTGTTTTTTATTGACCGGCACAGGATTTGACACCCATTGAGTCAAATGGATAGGATAAATAAAACCTGCCTTTAGCAATTTCTCAACCTCAACCTTGATGGTTGTATATTTCTTGGGATTGAATGGACGAAGTTTTTGTCGAACAGGCTTGGCATCAAGATACATTGTGATTTCATGTTCAACTATTTTCGGATCGATACCTGGCATTTCCTCATAATACTAGGAAAAAATGTCGTGGAATTCTTTGAAAAGATCCATGTAAATTTGAATCTCTCTGGGGGAGAAATATGCTCCAACGAAGACATTCTCCACGACATCAAGGTTTCGGGAAATGTTGATGGGTATAGTTTTAGCGATAGTCGCCATATTACCCTCAACATAAATTTCCTGCATAGCTAAGAGATTGATAGGACACGGATGATCTCCCATTATGGTAACAGTGAATTCTCCTACTTCGATTTAGCTTAAATCTGGGAGAAAATATGATCTGTGATGAAGATATTCCCAAGGTTTGTCCGGACTAGTCATTACTTCGATTATTGCTTTGTCAGAAGGCAAGACTAATTCTAACAAATCGACGCTAGTGAGAGAACCCTAAGCCCAAATAGGCTCTAGAAGTGGATCTAACTCTTGTGCAGGAGTTGGATCAGGGTTAGCTGAAGCTTGTTGGACTAAAGAGTACGCTACCTCAGTGGCAGAAAAGGAAATGGACATGCCTGAGTGCCCCGTCTCATCCATCGTGGCTAATGGGGAAGGAAGAATCTAAGGATCCTCAAATTAAGTCGTGCAGAATGATGAAACTTGAAAAATCTCAACCTTATGGTGATTAGATACAAATTTGATATCATCGTGAGGAGGTGGGAAATTGAAAGTACCCATCAAGGATGGGCACAAACCAACTCCTATGTTAACAACACCTGGTTGAGGATTATCAATCATCGAGACCGTGTATGCCCCCAAAGCTGGGTCAGATCTGGAGAAAGACAGTCGATCGATGGTCACTATCCGACCCTCGTGTGGAAACAACAAGACTCAAAAAACCGTAGCAACCACAGCTTGCATAGAATAAGTCCAACTCTGTCCTAATAAGAGGTTATAATTGAGGGGAGCATCGACTACCTCTACTTCGACACACATGGTTTTCCATCCTAACTGTACGGGGAAAGAAGGAATGATGCCATGTGGTCAGAATGAACAACTGTTGAAAGCATTGAGGAGAGTAGGTGATGGAGACAAAACAGGTTGGCCAATGGCCTTCCAGCATGCTAATGAAATAATGCATGTCGAGGCACCCTCATCGACCACCGTGCAGAAGATATTCTGAGTAAAAGTTTTCATGGGATGAGCCACTACTATCTGAAATGCTATATGGTAAGGCAGATGAGGTTTTAAGTCGATTGTATCTAACATGATGGTGCCCAGATTACAAGTCTCAATAGATCCCAAAGCAGTTAACAAGGCTTTCCTCTAAGCAGGGAGAATTTGGAGGACCTCCAAAGCAGACATCACACAAGGGGTTTGTGATAAATCCTCCACCACAGAGTAATTTTGGGCAGCCCTTGTGTTTGGGTTGTGAGAAGCTTTTTTAAATGCACCCTTTGGAATGCATGTCATTGTTTCTCCCAACGTCTTCTCAATCTGTAGAGGAAGAGATGGGAGATCAACTTCTTTGCCCTTCTTAGAAGCGCTTGGTTTACTATAGTCGTGCGCTCTAGTTGATATGAAAGCATCACCCCTAACCATATATGCGTTCACAGATGAGGGATTGTTTGGAGGAGGGAAGGTTTCTTGGCTGCCCCCTTCTGTGCTTGTAGAGGCTTGAGTTAGATTTTACCCATGTTGAAAGGGATTAGTCAACACTGCTTGTTGTTGCTGTGTGACAAACTTTTGAGCCTCTGCAAGTCGAGGACAAATATGGGTCGAGTGGTCCTCCGCGCACAAGTTGCATGGATACCTCGCCTTCCATTTTTCTGTGTTGTCCCTGCCAGCATTATCAGTGGGTTTTTTATCCCCCTTACCTTTCTTTCATTGTTTTTTCTTCCTTTTAGGCTGCTAGGAGGCCTTTGGGTTAGTCGATTGCATGGTGTGTACTTCTGACGTTTGGGTAGGGGGAGCAGCCAAAGCAGTAGTTTGGCTGGCCGCTATTTGTTTTATGGATAGTTGTTGCAACTGTTTTGTCAATTACTCAGCGGGATTGGTTTGTGATGGACCAACAATACCATCGGCATGTGGTCCAACTCTCTGTCTAGTTTTATCCAGTATCGAACGTGGCGCATCTGGAAAGATGTTGTATAATAAACGAGACTAAGAATAGATGAGATCAAACTGTTGAGCCCTCATGATGGCATCTTCTTTGGAGAAAACTTCGGATGTCACGACGTCTTTGGATAACTGTGGGACCAAAGAATTAAGGAACCACTCAAGCAGGAATGCTCGTGGGACTGGTACCTTGATTAAACTCTTCCGGCATCTCCACTCTCGGATATGATGAAAGATATCGTCTGCTGTTGTCTGTTTGAAATTGGTGAGCAGTTCTGTACCAACATTGTATCTCACAAGTAACTGGAAATGGTTAAGGAAGGCCATCACCAGTTCGCCAAAAGAAGAGTATCTTGAGTGATCGAGCTCGATGTACCATTTCGCGGCACTCCCAATAAGAGTATGTTGAAACAATCACAACTGTACGGAGTCATCTTTCAAGGAGTTAGATGAGCACCAAAGATGAAAGGTAGTCACATGATCACCTAGATCTTCATTAGGCTTGGCCTCGAACTTTGGAATGTCTGAAGGCAACTTCATCGGCATAGTAGGCCAACATGGATCGTGAAAAATAGGATCATTCAACAACCTTGTCAAATCTGGAAAGTGTAAAGTCACCGAGAATGGTAGTTTGGGTTGTTACTGATAACCTGGGAAAAAGGGTCCTGGAGTTTGACTGGCACCAGGTTTCCAGGAAAAGTTTAGTTTCTGGACCAGGTTCTGGTAGAAACCATGGCCCTAACCAGCGTAAGGATTTCGCTTCTGTGGACACATCATCGGCTGATTTCCCAAAAAGGACATAGAGTGTTGAGCATGCATTGTATTTGAAGGACTTTGGGAAGGATTACCCCATGCCGGTCCTGTGGGGAGAGGCATAGTTTTCTGTCCGGGGTTCCATTGACTGTTGAAAGAATTACCCGAGAACGACATTCTGAAGGAGGGAACGGATCCTTGTCCTGAATTCCAAGGTCCTGCTATGTGTGCCCCCTGTGCAGGAATAATTCCCTGCGCAGGAGTAGATTGTCCAAAAATGGGGTTGCCTCCAGATGGGAAAGCGATTGATGAGAAAGTTTTGTTACCAAACATTCTATTCCAAGAAAATGTTGTTGAACCTACCAGCATACTGTGTGCAGGTGGTCCCTGACTCCCGGCTCCAAATAAACTATTGTGTGTAGGTTTCCTGGCGGATTGTTGATGCGGACCACCAAGTGAAGGGGACAAAGGAGGGATATGACCTCCTACGTAAGGAAAATCATTAAAAGGGATAGGAGTGCCCCCAAGGTGACCTTGCAGAGGAGCGCTAGAGCTCCCTGCCCCCAGACCCAAAGTCTGTAAAGTGGAGTAGGTTAGTACAAGACTTGTACCCAAACTAGGAATACCATATGAGAACGGAGGGCCTGTCGCACTAGGTGTGAAGGGGGTTGTGGCTGCCGCCATAGGTGGTTTCGGTCCATTATGTGACGTAGTTGTGGCCGAGACCATGGTGGCTCAGACCGATGACAGTAGGTTATGAGATGACTCTCCTGTGGTGGCAACGGTGATGGGAATTGACAAAATCCAAAAAGGAGTAACAACATTTCTTTCCATTGCTGTGTGAGGCACTGTCTGACATTCGTGAAATTGGATTGGTACAATAAACGGTGCCAAGATATCAGTGGTTGGGGTTTCAACTGAGCCAAGAGCGGTTGCTTCAAGGTCCAAAATGGTTGATTCCTCCGGGAGTTGTTTAGGCACAAAGGTTTGTAACCCGATCGCTTCAAAAGATCCCATTTGGTCTAGCTTCCGCCTTAATGGTGGCGGGGGTGGCTCCAATGTAACTAACAGCAGGCCAAGAAGCCTTCATGACCAGTAGAGCTTGGGATCCTCCACTGTGTGAGAAGATCCAAGAAACTCTAAGGTATTCTAAATGTTCAAAAGTAACACACACTAAAAATAATCCCCTAAGAGATACGACAAGCAATCACTAAACTATTTGGAAGAACGGTTACAACAACCAACACTAGAGAAACTTACCGGTGCAAGTGCAACTCGAACATGGAAGCACCCTCTGGGTATACTCCACAAAGCATGGCCTGATGTCTATCCTAGGTACTGCGGTATACCCCCATAGTCACCTATGTATGTTCCTAAAAAGATGGGCAACTAGGTTGCCAGCATGCGAACAGTCACCAGGGGGGTATAGTCGAAAGTCGGGTAGACCACAGTGAGCAAGGTATCGAGCCCGAAACCTATCAAGGGTATTGAGAGAAAATGGTTTGGAAGACAACTAAGGACCTTGAACAGATTCAAGACCCACGAAGCCCCGTGGCAAATGCAAACAACGGAATCCCAAAACAAGCCCTCTATATGTGTTCTCCACTACGATTGGTCTGGCTTTGGAGGGGTTATCTTCGCTACCTTTCCGCACGCGATCTTGTGTTTATCCCCTGTGTTATAGGGGGGTCCTAGATAACTTCCACAAAATTGGACTTAGGCACTCCCTATCTTAGACTCCAATGCTTGGTTTTGAATGGCCTTGAAGAGTTTCCTCTCCAACCTAATCCAAGGCCCTAATCCTGAACTAGTTTGTGAACCCTACAAACATAAAAGTCTACTAGATTTTAAAATTAGCATTTCTTTTATGGATTTGTCTTACGTCAAGGGGTATGAGGGTGAAACTAATGATGTGTAAAAGACGAAAGAAAAAATAAATGAAAAAACTGGAAACAAAAAAAAAATTTACTAAATGCAAAATTTCAACAACTTTTCACAAAGAAAGCTTTTTATTTTTCTAAGATTTTGGACAACAAACTCAAAGGAATTTCACTCGACTACGAGCTACTTATGATCTAAGTAAACTACAAAAACTTATGAAATAAAATACTTTTCCCTAGATAATGATGCGGAAACACACTCTTCAACCAAAGAAGAAAATGAAAAGAGATTTTTATTTATTTATTTATTTAAGTTCTAGTAAAGAAAGAAAGGGAAAATACCGACAAGCAACAAACCAAGAAAAACAATTCTGGCTTAAAGTGAAAACCGCAAATAATCAGATTAAAGAATCACACAATGGAAATTATAAAAACAATGACTCTCATGCTTGTCTAAAAACCATTAGAAAAAAGAAATTATATTTTTCTGTCAACTATTAACTGAGAAAAAGCAGGCTAAGGGTAAGATGAATCCTAAGCTACTGACTGTTCAAACATAGATTCAAACACCTAAGAGTAATACTTCCTATCAAAGGAGGGGATGATTGCCCCATGCTAAACAAAAAGTAGCCTGTACAAGCATGTGACTGTCACTTAAACAACACGCGTGAAAACACGTGCTGAACAGAGACAGAGGGTGTGTACACGCGTGCTGACCTTGTACAGGCCGCGTGCATATCTAAACTCTAAGGAAAAATATGAAAATAGATAGACCAGACCAGGAAGAGGCCTCTAGTATTGATAACCAGGATCCCTTGCAGGATTGGATACTCTTTCTAATAGAAAAAACAAATAATGCAAGGAAAAACAATAAGGCAAAAAACAATTTGAGATAGGACCGTTTAGCAAACAAGACTCAGACAGAATTCCAGAAAACCCCCTGAGAATGTGTGATTCTGATAGGGAAGAGGAGGACTGCCTCTAAGGTTTTATGAACTCCAACATGCTACTTCTATCTCTACAGCTAGCATTCACATGTGGGTTGTAAGAGAATAGGGCGTGGGTACATGTGTTCAGACCTTATGCAGGCCGTGTGTACCTCTATGTGTCCCAAAAAACACAGTCAAGCAGAAGCCAGGGAAAGATGGTATGGAAAACCAAACTCCTTGCTAGCTCAGACCTTACAAAAATGAACGAAAAAGATAGGAAAAGATCAATAGAAAACCTAGTCTTTAAACTACCCAAAAACTTAAACAAAAATTCCAGGAACCCTAAAGAGTATTTTCCCCAGTACGGTTGCCAATTCTATTGTTGGGAAAAACACCCTACGGACTAGCAAAATAGATTTCAGACTTTGCATGCAGATTTGACCGAATAGAAACTACCTTCTACCTACATCCCTAGATTTAAATCCCTTTTTCCTCAGTAAATCCATGGAAAGGATCACCTACCTTATTACCAGCGTTCGATGTCGATCCTCCGTTGTGCTTGATTACTTGTTTTTGTTTCTCCTTCCAAAGACGACCTGCACTTAAGACAAACAACAACTATGCATTCATGCTACTTCTATACTCAAGGGTTAGAAATCAAACATAAATCAATCAAACTATAGACAGTTCATGAATTGGGACGGGAAAATCATTCTTTTTATTACATAAAGTGAGTCAACTTACAAAATTTGAGACTGGCCACTGCTCCTTGAACTTGATCTGTCATATACCCACTACAATGTAATAAAATTTTTGCTTTTCCCTCAAGGGACAAAATCCCCGAAGTCCTATGGGGGTCTAGTGCAGGCTAGTTCTTCCATGTTCACCTCCTTGTGATCGTGGGTTAGGACCACAGGCCAAACAAACCAGGCACCTTTTTGTGTTTCGTGACTCAGCGATACAATTGAGTCCAATCTTGAAGGTAGAATGCAGATGGAGCTTCGGAATGAAACCCTGGCCGTAGATCTGGGTGCATAGATTTTGGGCATCTAGATCTACCTGCCACTTAATGACAAAGCACTAGCTCCCTTTATTTAGTCCCTAGTTCGATAGGACCACATACGTGCCTAAATGCAGGCACCTTTCACAACTCGCGACCTCGTGAGTCATGAGTCGAAGACCCTCAATTTTTCTTCACAAATCACTGATACCCGAGATCATGAAATGGGTATAGCTTCCTTCTATCAGCGTCCTCCGTGCATGACCACCGACTAGGCTAAACTCTGGCCCCTCTCGCTATTCACCGCTTCATCAGTTCAATGGTTGAACTCTCGTTCCTCCCTTATGCGATCCTTCAAGACTTGAAAGACAACGAAGGTTGACCTTCCCTTCACACTGCTCGCAACTCGCCCCTTCACGAGTTGTAGCATCAAATCTTGGCACCTTCCCTTCACTAACCCTCGAGAAGCAATATTTAATCTTCCCTCTCGCATTCTCGTTACTCGCGACTTCATAAGTCTAGGGGTTGAGTTCTCATGCTCTTCTCCCACAAATCCCTGAGACACAAGAAGTCAATGGAGCATTGACTCCCTTCTCTAGGTGATGCGTGTCCACCCGTCAATCAAATGGGCCCCACCTTGAAGTTTTTCCATGTGTTCTCTCATGCTCAGCCCTCGACACCTCGCTACTCACGGCTTGGAGCACCCAACCTCTAAGCTCTTACCTTGCGAACCTCTGATTTCATGAGATCCCTGGATCTCTGCCACCTGTCCTCCTCGGATGGATGATCTTGATCCTCTCGTGGCTTCGCCACTCGCAACTTGGAACATCCAACCTTTGGACTCTTACCTTGCGAACCTCCAATTTCGTGAGATCCCTGGATCTTTGCCGCCTATGATCCTCAGATGGACGGTTTAGATTCTTTTTCCCCTATTCAAGAGGGCTTAACCCTCATCTATCTCCCTATAGATCTAACGACTATCGGGTTTTCTAGCTAAGATTTGATGGTTCAAATCGGTCCCGATGCCATGCCCTTTCCCACTGTTCCTTGGACGTGGAAAAACCAATAGTCCAGATGTTCTCATGGACTCTAGGGGTCTAGGATTCCAATCTCCTCACTATTCACGAAGATAGAGGAAAAAGGGTTAAGGCAATTAATGCCCTCGTTTATTCCTTCAATTTTAACGGTCATGAATGACCATAGATCTCCAGACAGGATCTCATCCGTTGATCAATACTTATCCCTACGCTACTACTTTGGGATTTTAAGAGGGTCATTCCTCTTCACACAGGGTTGTTAAGACTTGCACGTTCAAGTCCTTTCATCTGCCCCTAATCGCTTCTACCCCACGCCTTACCCTCTTGCAAGGTTGCCTATGGCACGATTACCCTCGCGTTGGTCAGGCCTGACGGCTCTATGGATTGGCGGTTCACCTCCCATTCCTCATTAAACCATCTACCTACCAGCCTGCGAGACATTTAATTCAGGGCCAGCGAGCCACTTTTGGTTCTCCGGGCCAGTGGAGTCCAAATACGGTATTAATTCTCGGTGGAAGTTAACGCCACCTTTCCAGGTGCCTTCCACCGCCATCGTGGTCTCTTTTTCTACACATCCCCTCTCAGCAATCTTGCAATAAAATTCATAATGTTATTCACATTCATTGACCATTTCTTCAAGGTCCAATTACATCACATATCCACATTTATGAGTTTTCCATAGTTCTTGGCCAGTCCAGTTATTTTTAAAAACTAGGGAAACAGGGTGTTACAATTCCCTCCCCCTTAAAAGTAATATCGTCCTCAGTGTTCTTATCTACTAACATGAATTGCATGTACAGAAGTAAACAAAATTGGATATGCATGTCTCATGGCATCCTCCATTTCCCATGTAGCCTCATCTGGGCCAAAATGTTTCCACTGCACCTTGACCTGTGCAATGGTTCAGTTCCAGAGTGGGGTTTCCTTTCTATCCAGTATGCATTGGGGTTCTGGTAGAAATTCTCCCTCCAATTCCACCTGAATCACAGACCAATGAATTATATGATTAGCATCATGTACATATTTCTTCATTAATGAAACATGAAAAACATTATGTTCTTTTACTGTGGGAGGAAGTGCTAGCCGATAGGCTACAAGTCCCACTTTATCTAGAAACTCAAAGGGTCCACAATACCGGGGTGCCAACTTGGCACAAGCTCCGATTTTCAGGGAACTCCTTCTGGGCTTAATTCTGAGATATACATGGTCTCCCATTTTGAACTTTCTTGGAGTTCTCTTTTGATCAGCATAACTTTTCTGTCGGTTCTGAGCGACCTTCGGATTTTGTTTTATCTGAGTCACTTGTTGTTCCATTTCTCTCAGCATGTCGGGTCCAAAAGAAATCCTATTTACAAGATTACTCCAGCTGATCGGAGTATTACACGGTCTACCATAGAGGACCTCAAAGGGACTCATTTTTAAGGAAGTCTGGTAGCCGTTGTTGTAGGCGAATTCTACCAATGGCAGGTAGTCTTCCCATTTTCTGGGTTGATGCATTGCATGCATCCTTAACATATCCTCTAATATTTGATTCGCTCTTTCTGTCTGTCCATCAGTTTGAGGGTGATAGGTTGTGCTAAACAAAAATTTGGTCTCTAAACCTGCCATCAGTGATTTCCAAAAATTGGAAGTAAATTTTGTGTCTCTGTCAAATATTATCTCTCTCGACATACCGTGCAGTCGGAATATCTCTTTCATGAATATCTGGGCAATATCTATTTCCTTGCAGGTTGATTTGATAGGGATGAAATGAACAGACTTTCTCAGTTTATCCACCACCACCATAATAGCATCATTATGTTTGGTTGAAGTTGGTAATCCAGTGATAAAATCCATGGATATGGTTTCCCATTTCCATTCTGGGATGGGTAAAGGGTGTAATAGTCCTGTTGGGTGTCGATGTTCTGCTTTAACCTGTTGGCACTCTATGCATTGGGATAAATATTTGGCTATGTATTTCTTCAATCCAGACAAATAAAATTGTTTTCGGGTGTCAGTGATCATTTTCTGGTATCCTAGGTGACCAGTGTAGGGTCTTTTATGTAGTTCATCCATGATGAACCTCTTCAAGTCGTCACAGTTTAGAATGTACATTCTATCTCTGTAGGTGAGCAAACCTCCTTCGATCATCTGGTAGCCTTCATACTTTACTTCAAATGGTTCTTGTTGTAGGTACAGGGTCACAGTTTGAACGAAGGGATCTGTTTCTTGTGCATTTCTAACTCTGCTCTTGACATCTGTCTCGCAGGTACTCACCGCTGCCAAGTGAATTGTTCTCATGCTTCTACTAAGGGCATCGACCACCCTATTCTCTTTCCCTTTAATGTGTTTGATTTTAAAATCAAATTCGCTAAGGAGGGCCATCCATCTGGCTTGTCTAGCATTGATCTTTGGTTGATCAAACAAATACCATAATCCACAATGATCTGTCATAAGAAAAACTTTTCTTCCCAAGAGGTAATTCCTCCACATTTTTAAGGCATGCACTATGGCAGCCAGTTCTAGATCATGAGTCACATAGTTGACCTCATGTTCATTCAATTTTCAGGATTCATAGCAAATCACCTTTCCTTCCTGCATAAGGACTCCTCCAAGCCCTTCCTTACAGGCATCTATGCACACAAGGAAGTCAGCTTCTGGGTCAATGATTTTTAACATGGATGCATGGATTAGCAGATGTTTCAAGGTTTGAAATCTTTCTTCACATTGCTATGTCCACATGAATTTTGTCCCCTTCTTCTGGAGGGCAGTTATTGGAAAACCAATCTTGGAGAATCCTTTTATAAATATCCTATAGTATCCCACCAATCCCATAAAGGATCTGATGTCTGAAACATCCTTTGGGGTAGGTCATTCCATGATAGACCTGATCTTGTCAGGATCTACTACTACCCCTTCCTCGGACAGAATATGTCCCAAGTAATGTATTTGCTTCTAAAAGAAGTCACATTTGTTGAATTTAACATAGAGCTGATGGTCTCTTAACACTTGCAGCAAAAGTCTAAGATGCTCTTCATGTTCTTCTCTATTTTTAGAGTAGATTAATATGTCATCAATGAAAACTAGTACAAATTTATCTAGAAATTTACTGAGTACATTGTTCATTAAGAAAATGAAAGTGGTAGGGGCATTGGTTAACCCAAATGGCACTACCACAAACTCATAGTGACCATACCATGTACGGAAAGCGGTTTTATGGATGCCTTCACCCTTGATTCGGACAAGGGGTACTTGTTCAAATAGATCATCGATCCTGGGCAAGGGGTACTTGTTCTTTATGGTTACTTTATTGAGTTGTCTATAATATATACACATTCTAAGGGTGCCATCCTTCTTTTTCACAAACAGGACTGGTTCTCCCCATGGGGACATGCTGGGTCAAATATAACCCTTATCCATCATTTCTTTCAATTGCAATTTGAGTTCCACTAACTTAGGTGTTCTCATTTGATAGGGTGTCCTAGACACCGGCACCGCTCTTGGTGCGAGCTCTATCAAGAAGTCAATATCTCTTCTCAGAGGTAGACTCGGTACCTCTTCCGAAAACACATCTCTGTATTCTCTCAGGATAGGGTGATCGTCAGGGCTTGGTTTAGCACCTTCGATTGTTTTCAACACCTGTATCGCATATAGGGGACATCCCTTTCGGCAATACTTTCTCATTTGCAGGGCTGATATTTGTCTCACCGAGACCGGTTTTTGAATCCCTTGAAGGGTTATCCTTTTTCCTCCTTTGCTCACACATTCTAAGGTTTTATGGTAATAGTCTAGCCTGGCTTTGTGGGCAGCCAGCCAGTCCATACCAATCAATAGATCGTATGATCCCAGGGGTAATACATTAAGGGTTGCTTGGGTGGGGATTTCACCCAACATTAATTGGCAGGCTGGTATGACCTCTACTACCTTTCTTTTGGTGCCAGTGGCTAACTGTACTAGCCATGGTTTGGTTTGCTTCTATGGTTGTAGTTTACACTTATCAACAACTCTAGGGGCTATATAACTCAAATTTGAACCAGGATCAATCAAAACAGACACCAAATGGTTGAAAATCATACCTTCTATTTCCACCACTGAAGCTTGGTGGTCAGCTTGGTTATTATCCAAGGCTACATAGATCTGTGGCACACTCCTTGCCACATCATTGACTGTGGTATCTTCCTGAATGTTATAAATTTTACAACTATTTGGTTGTTGGTGTTGAAAAGTCAACAAGAAACATGTGTCTAATTTAGTTTTCCCTTAATTAAATTAGACAATAAATATTAATCTATTATCTCATTCATAACTGAGTGATTTGGAATTGTAACCGAATTATAAGTGTAGTTAAGTGAGTTAATATTAGTTGTATTAGTGTAAGTTTAGTGAACTAATTATTCATTAATTCAAAATCAGTTAACTCGCATGAAACTGAAGATTCACCACGGTTAACTACATGCATGTTAGTTCCAATGGACACCAGTTGAGATAACAGGTGAAAGGGACAGTTTGGCTATTAGTTGTGATTTGTTCACACATGCAGTGGATATGCTTATGAGCATGTGCAAACGAGGAAATTGTATTCATTCAATTCATTGTGAGAATTCAGATTGCAGAGTTTGTGCAGAGGAGGCAAGCTGTTTGGACATGGAAATTGGCGCATTATTTGCTAATTTGTGTATGACAGTGTGAGATGATTGTATGGTACTGAGAGCTATTGGATTAGAGTTTTGTATGAGATTGTTTCATGATTCATGACATACATAATATATGATAGTGGGGTTTTTAGCTTTACGCTTTCCCAGTAAAACTTCTGTGTTGTGTGTTATTGATATTTCACTCTGTGCATTGTGGTTATGATCGTGGTTTAAATTTCTTCTGCAAAAGTAATAGTAGAAGTGATTCTGTATTTAACAAAGGCAAAACTTGTTAGATCAGGAGAATCATAGGAATACATTAATTTGTATTGAAATTTCTACATGGTATCAGAGCCACGGAGGCCACGAAGTCACAGAAGTGAGGTGTGAACATAATTACATTCTCGTAGGTCCCGTCTCTAGCAGGGTGTGAACTCTAGTACTGAAAACTTCTGGTGTTTTCAAGAACAAAAATTATCGCACCCTAGACAAAGGCAACGTGCGAACTTCATTGGAATTCTCGCAAGCAAATACACTAGCAGGGTGCGAACTTCCCTCACCCTAACAGTGGAGTAGGGTGCGAACTTCCAGGGCATTCTTACAGGTGAATACACTAGCAGGGTGCGAATTTGACAGGCAAGTTCGCAGGCTATACACAGGTAGGGTTCGAACTCCCCTCAGGTTTCTCTCAGGGAGGGTGCGAACCTCCCAGGGCAAGGGGAAAGTGAAGGGGTTGAGTTTTGGGTTGGATAACATTCAAATTTGCAAGATTTTCTTGGTGTGACACTTGATTCAAGATCGAAATGTATTTCAATGGCTTGAGATTGGAGTATGCACTCGAGGGAAGATCTAACTACATTGCATGGAAGGAGAGGATGGAGGCAGTGCTCGAAGACAATGGATTGAAGGGTTACATTGATGCAGATGTTCCTAAGACGGATGTGACAGACACTGCAAATCTTGATGCATGGAAAAAGAAAGTGGCGAAGGTGAGGAGGATTCTGTTGGAGTGAGTACGAGACCACATTGTCTCAAGTCTCCATGGGAAAACCACACCATATGCAATGTGGAAGGTTTTGACAGATCTGTTCCAAAACAGTAGCGACCATAGGAAATTGGCGCTCAAAGATAAACTCAGGAAGATTAATATGGAGAAAGGCGACACCATTCCAAAATATCTCACAAAGTTTGTCGAATGTCGGGATGAGCTTGGAAGTGTGGAAATAATAGTCGTTGCTGATGATTTGGTGAGCTTGGCTCTCCTAGGGCTTCCTAAGAGTTGGAATAGTTATCAAGACTCTGTCAATGGAAGGGAAAAATTACCGGATTGGGAACGACTATGGTCAGATCTGGTGCAAGAGGAGTTCAAGCGGAACACCAGAGATGGATCTTTATCAAAGCATGATGATGAAGAGGATTGTACTTTGACTGCCAAGGAAAGGAAAGGGAAAGGGAATAAATTCCAATCAAATTCTGAGTCTAAAGTCAAGAAGTTGGATTTGTCCAAAGTGAAGTGTTTTCACTGTCACGAACGTGGGCATCTCGCTACTAACTGTCCGCAGAAGAAGAAGAACAAGACAGTTGTTGGAGCTGCAACTGGTGAGGCTCTTGTCTCACAATTTGAGATTTACTTCACTTTGATCGCATGCATGGCATCAAGTGCATCGGGATCAGTGTGGTATTTGGATAGTGGTGCCTCCTTCCACATGACGGGAGATAAAGAGTCTTTCATTTACTTGGAGGAGAAAGATCTCAAAATGCATATAGAGATGGACGATGATGGAAAATATAGTGCAACTGGTATTGGTACCATTGCCTTTAAGAGGGAGTCAGGTAAACCATTTCAATTAAAAAATGTTATGCATGTTCCAAGTCTGAAGAAAAACTTGGTCTCAGTCACAATGTTGGAGGACAGAGGCTATGATGTTGTTTTTAGCAGTGGTATAGCCTACCTGCGACATAAAGCAATAGGTCAAGTCAAGAAGATAGGGATTTGAGTTAAGAATATCTACATGCTGCAGGTAGATGGCTGTGGTGCCATGATAGGCAAGACAGAAACAGTGGTGAGCCGAGATGAGGGAGAATTATGACACGGGATATTAGTCCATCTTCATCATGGAGCCTTGAAGATCATGCAACAAATATCTACTGGACTTCCAAGGGGAACACTTGCTCAGTCAGATCAGTGCAAGGGGTGCACCCTGGGGAAGTATGTAAAGTCCACCTTTCATGAAAAGGAGAACCATGCTTCGGTAATCCTGGAAGGAGTTCACATGGATGTGTGTGGACCATTCTCGGTTGCTTCAACAACAAAACATAGGTATTATGTTATTTTTGTTGATGACTTTTCTCATAAATGTTGGATATTCTTCATGCAAAAGAAGGATCAAAGATTCTCAAAGTTCTGTGAGTTTAAAGCATTGGTGGAGAAAGAGTCGGGAAGGCTCTAAGCATTGATAATGGTGGAGAATACATCTCTAACAAATTCAAATAATTCTGCAGCAAAGAAGGAATTCGAAGAGAACTCATAGCGCCTCATAACCCACAACTAAATGGGGTCACGGAGAGAAAGAACAGAACGATCGTGGGTGCAACACGAGCGATGTTGCATGATCAGGGCCTACCATTGCATTTGTGGGAAGAAGCATGCAATACTATGGTTTATGTGCAGAACCATTGTCTTCATATAGTACTTGGCATGAGTACACCTGAAGAATCTTTTACTGGTAAGAAACCTGATGTTTCGCATTTAAAATTTTTTGGTTCATCTGTTTATGTGCATGTAAACAAGGATGCCAGGAAGAATTTGGAACCAACTGCTGAAGTTGGGATATTTGTGGGGTACACAGAAACACCCCATAATTATCGTGTGTATTTTACAAACAATAATATGACTGTTATGCGACGGGATATAAAATTCGATGAGGGGAAATCCATGCGGTTGTCGCTTGAGAGGGAGCTAGACTTGCATGCAAAAGAGGAACTGTTGGTTCCCAAGGATGAGTCTCTAGATGTGGATCAACCACATGAAGAGGTTCATAGAGTGGAGGAAACCACTCAAGAAGATCCATCCATCAGAAATGGCAGAAAGCGCACCATGAAAGCTGATATATTGAGACTAGATGCTGCACAGAATATACGAGCCCCTATTTCACAGCGCAGGTAGAGACAGTCTCCTGACCAATTTGCTGGATACATGGCTCTTATGAGAAAATGTATTGTGACTGAACCATCTTCCTTTCAGGAAGTAGTGCAGTACCCCACTTGGGTTGATGCTATGGTAGAGGAGTATGACTCCATTGTCAAAAAAAGTGTATGGGATATTGTCCCAAGACCGATTGATAAATCAGTGGTAGGTTCGAGATGGATCTACAAGGTAAAGAAAGCAGCTGATGGGAGTGGATAAATACAAGGCTAGGTTTGTGGCTCGGGGCTTCTCACAGATCGAGGGGATAGATTATGGTGAGACCTTTGCACCTGTCGCAAGATACTCTTCCATAAGATCCATCCTTGCACTCTTAGCGCAGATGGGCTGGCGCATTCATAAGATGGATGTAAAAACCACATTCCTCAATGGGATCATTGAGGAAGAAGTGTACATTGAGCAGCCAGAAGGTTTTGAGACCTTTGACAGAGAGTCGCATGTGTGCAGACTCAAGAGAGCACTGTATGGGATGAAGCAAGCACCCCGTGCTTGGTACACTCAGATAGACAACTATTTCACCGGATTGGGCTTCACCAAAAGTGAAGTGGATGCAAACCTATACCAATTTGTGGTGGAGGGTAAGCTTTTTATCATTGTGATTTATGTTGATGATTTAATACTTACTAGTGATGAGCAGCCGATACACTCATGCAAGGAGGACCTTGCAAAGGAGTTTGAGATGAAGGATTTGGGCCTTCTTCATTATTTCCTTGCTTTGGAAATATGGCAGCGAGATGGTGAACTTTTTTTGTCTCAAGGAAAGTATACAAGAGAGATACTGGGTAAGTTTCACATGGAGGTCTGCAAACCCATGGATACTCCTCTTCCAGGAAACTGGAGGAAAGAGGATGCTACTTCTGGAGAGGTAGTGGATGCTACTATCGACAGTTAGTAGGTTCGCTAATGTATTTAGTGAATATGAGGCCAGACATTTGCTATGCGGTTAACCATCTAAGTCAAGCGATGGTTAAGCCTACCAAACTCTTTTGGAAGGTGGGGAAGCATGTCCTGAGATATCTGAAGGGCACATCTAAGTATGGATTATGGTACAAATAGACGGATGAGGTGAAGTTGCATGGCTTCACAGATGAAGATTGGGCAGGCATCCCAATAGAAAGAAAGAGCACATCAAGAGGGATCTTTAGTATCGGTTCTATAGCTATTTCTTGGTACAACAGGAAACAAAGATCTGTGGCACTTAGTTCAGCGGAAGCAGAATACATGGCAGCGAGCCAAGATGCATGTGAGGCTATCTGGATGAGGAAGATCTTGGTTGGTTTTTTTGGTTCTCACTTAGATCCGACAGTGATTTATTGTGATAATCAGAGTTGCATTAAACTCTCGATTAATCTTGTGTTTCATGATAGATCTAAACATATAGATATCCAATATCATCATCTCAGAGATTGTGTGCAGTGGAAGATCATGTTGCTTCAATACATTCCTATGGAAGATCAGGATGTGGACATTCTGATGAAGGCGCTCACCAAGAGCAAATTCGAATATCATAGAGACAGGATTGGGGTGAAGGATAATCCCTTTCTTGTTGAGAGGGAGTGTTGAAAAGTCAACAAGAAACATGTGTCTTATTTAGTTTTCCCTTAATTAAATTAGACAATAAATATTAATCTATTATCTCATTCATAACTGAGTGATTTGGAATTGTAACAGAATTATAAGTGTAGTTAAGTGAGTTAAGATTAGTTGTATTAGTGTGAGTTCAGTGAATTAATTATTCATTAATTCAAAATCAGTTAACTCGCATGCAACTGAAGATTCGCCACGGTTAACTACATGCATGTTAGTTCCAATGGACATTAGTTGAGATAACAGGTGAAAGGGACAGTTTGGCTATTAGTTGTGATTTGTTCACACATGCAGTGGATATGCTTATGAGCATGTGAAAATGAGGCAATTGTATTCATTCGATTCATTGTGAGAATTCAGATTGCAGAGTTTGTGCAGAGGAGGCAAGCTGTCTGGACATGGAAATTGGCACATGTATTTGCTAATTTGTGTATGACAGTGTGAGACGATTGTATGGTACTGGGAGCTCTTGGATTAGAGTTTTGTACGAGATTGTTTCATGATTCATGATATACATAATATATGATAGTGGGGTTTTTAGCTTTATTCTTTCCCGGTAAAACTTCTGTGTTGTGTGTTATTGATATTTCACTATGTGCATTGTGGTTGTGATCGTGGCTTAAATTGCTTCCGCAAAAGTAATAGTAGAAGCGATTCTGTATTTAACAAAGGAAGAACTTGTTAGATCAAGAGAATCACAGGAATACATTAATTTGTATTGAAATTTCTACAGTCGGTGTGGACAGTCTCTCAGGAGATGCTCTTCTCTGCAACCCCAACATTTCAGAGGTTCTCTCTTTGGATTATTAGTCTTTACTAGTATAGGTCCAGAATTTTTATTTCCGCCTGATGATGGAAATTTCTATTAGAGTACACTACGAGCTAGATAGTTCATTCTAGGGTTCTTCTGGTATTTTTTAAATCTTGAGGATTTGATCCCCTTTCTCTGAAATCTCGAACCACTCTTCTGTTTCTAGTCTCCATGAGACTCTGCCCGATGTCCATATTGTTCATGACAATATGTTTCTTTTTGAATAGTATCTTCTAAAGACTTTGGCTCGTCGAATTCGATTCCATTCCGGTATTCCTTGGGTAGCCCACTGATGAAGCGTTGCGCCTTCGCCTTCTCTTCTTTGATGTAGGGTACATATCTCAATAAGTCGAGGAATTTATTTACATATTCCTCTATAGTGAGTTGCCCCAGTTTGAGTTCATAAAACTCTTTATCCTTCTTGTCGAAATATCTTTCTGACAAATACTTCTTCCGGAAGTACTTTTCAAACTGTTTCCAAGATAGGACCTCCTCGCAGACCCCTTTCATATTCTTAAGATCTTCCCACCAGATGGAAACCTTTCCGTTCAGATTGAAAGTGGCCACTCGGGCCTTCAAATTCTTTGAAAAATCATGGACTCTGAAATATTTCTTCAGCCCAAGTAGTGAGGCCTTGGCTTCCTCTCCCTTGTTTATCTCACTATCGAAGGAGGTAGGTTTGGCCTTTCTGAATTCCTCAAATTTATGACCCTTGGAAGTCTTTTGCTTCTTTTGTTTTCTTCGAGAATAGGAACTGGTCCTACTGCTGGAAGAGCCTTCTGAATCGCCAGCTTCCTTCTCAGTGGAATCGTCTGGCACTGGTCCTTTACCTTTGGGGTGGACCTTTCCTGATGTGCTTCTCTAAGTATGGCCACTGATATGACCATGATTCTGCATCTCAGGTTCATGCTGCATTTGTCGCTGTAGGTCAGATAATCTCTGCAGTAAAACTGCATTAATTTCGGTTTGATTTTCTTGTTCTTTCATCATCCTTTCATTGTCAGCCTTACAGCTTTGCAATTCAACCATGAGACTCCTCACAGTCTCGGCTAGGTCTGGAGGGGTTCCTATTGCTCTTCTTTCGTCAAACTCTTCGTCTCTGTTGTGGGAGCCTTCTCCCACCTCTTGGTGAGTCACCATACTCTGTGTCTGTAGATTCCTACAGCTGATCATTCGCTTGAGTGAAAAGACAAACGCTGGTTATTAGTCAAGAGTTAAATACATTTTTATAATTTGCGCATAATTTATAACTCTTTCACATGCATACATAGTCGGGTTCTCATTTTTCAAGTTTTTAATCCTGGACAAGAGAGTTAAGTTAGGGGGTTACTCCTCATAGGGGTGCTTTGAATGGAGCTTATGCACAACTCGTTCATGAGCCCAATTAGGCTGAGTGTTGTAACCATGCTCTGATACCAATTTGTCACATACCCACTACAACGTAATAAAATTTTATTTTTTCCCTCAAGGGACAGAATCCCCGAAGTCCTATGGGGGTCTAGTGCAGGCTAGTTCTTCCCTGTTCACCTCCCTATGATCGTGGGTTAGGACCACAGGCCAAACAAACCAGGCGCCTTTTCATGTTTCACGACTCAGTGATACAATTGAGTCCAATATTGAAGGTAGAATGGCGAGGGGGCTTCGGAATGAAACCCTGGCTATAGATCTGGGCACGTAGATTTTGGCCATCCAGATCTACCCATCGCTTAACGACAAAGCACTAGCTCCCTTTCGTTAGTCACTAGTTTGATAGGACCACATACGTGCCTAAATGCAGGCGCCTTTCACAACTCGCGACCTCGCGAGTCGTGAGTCGAAGACCCTCGAATATTCTTCACAAATTACCAATACCCAAGATCACAAAGTGGGTATAGCTTCCTTCTGTCAGCATCCTCTATGCATGATTGCTGGCTAGGCTAAACTCTAGCCCCTCTCTCTATTCGTTGCTTCATGAGTTCAATGGTTGAACTCTCGTTCCTCCCTTATGCGATCCTTCGAGACTTGAAAGTCAGCGAATGTTGACCTTCCCTTCACACTGCTCGCAAATCACCCCTTCACGAGTTGTAGCATCGAATCTTGGCACCTTCCCTTCACAAACCTTCAAGAAGCGATATTTAATATTCCATCTCGCGATATTTAATCTTCCCTCTTGATTGAGCTCTCATTCTCTTCTCGCGCGAATCCCTGAGACACAAGAAGTCAACAGAGCATTGACTCCCTTCTCTAGGCAATGCGTGTCCACCCGTCAATCACATGGGCCCCACCTTGAAGTTTTTCCATGTGTTCTTTCATGCTCGGCCCTCGACACCTCACTACTCACGGCTTGGAGCACCCAACCTTTGGGCTCTTACCTTGCGAACCTGCGAGTTCGCGAGATTCCTGGATCTCTGCCACTTGTCCTCCTCGGATGGACGATCCTGATCCTCTCGTGGCTTTGCCACTCACAACTTGGAACATCCAACCTTTGGGCTCTTACCTTGCGAACCTCCAAGTTTGGGAGATCCCTGGATCTTTGCCACCTGTCCTCCTCGGATGGACGGTTTAGATTCTTTTTCCCCTATTCACGAGGGCTTAACCCTCATCTATCTCCCTATAGATCTAATGACTGTTGGGTTTTCTAGCTAAGATCTAACAGTTCAGATCGGTCCCGATGCCACGCCCTTTCCCACTATTCCTTGGACATGGAAAAACCAACGGTCTCGATGTTCTCATGGACCCTAGGGGTCTACGATTCCAATCTCCTCACTATTCACGAAGATAGAGGAAAAAGGGTTAAGGAAATTAACGCCCTCGTTTATTCCTTCGATTTTAACGGTCATGCATGATCATAGATCTCCCGATAGGATCTCATCCATTGATCAATACTTATCCCTACGCTGCTACTTCAGGATTTTAAGAGGGTCATTCCTCTTCGCACAAGGTTGTTAAGACTTTCACATTCAAGTCCTTTTTCCAGGTTCTTGGTAAACCTTTCTAAGGAGGGAACCTCTACGAAGAGGTCTATTCCGAGGAATTCTTGGAGACAGATAAGGGGAAACAAATTCTAGAGAATAGACTGGAAGTTTGACTTGGTTCAACTTATGTATAATTAGATTCATTTATCAACATAAGCCATGTGTGGTTTTTCTATTATAAGCATATACAACTACTAGTACTGATCAAAATACCACACAGACCTTCTTATAATGAAAACATTCACAGTTTCACAGCTTATGAGAATAATTATCAGAATACATATAATTCCAGATGCCAGAGGCAAAACACTTATCAGAAATAACACCAGGGTTAAGCAACTGCTGAGAGGGGTGCCCGTTTCCACCCAACCATAGGCTTAGCGACTCCCAGCGGGTTTACCACTAGCCAACCCCAAGCTGAGACCACGATGTTGTAAGACTACGTCTTTGTTTGCCAGTGACCAGGAGTGAAGGTTACAATGCTTCCTCTCTTCTATCACTCAGTCTGTGTGTTTCTAGAGTTCTCCCCTTGCGTCTACCCCTAATCACTTCTACCCCATGCCTTACCCTCTTGCGAGGTTGTGTGTGGCACAACTACCCTTGTGCTGGTCAGGCCTAAGGGCTCTACTGATGGTCAGGTCACCTCCCATCCCTCATCAAAACATCTACCTACCAGCCTATGAGACATTTAATTCAGGGCCAGCGAGTCGCTTTTGGTTCTCCAGGCCAGTGGAGTCCAAATACGATATTAATTCTCGGTGGAAGTTAACGCCAACTTTCCAGGTGCCTTCCACCACCATCGTGGTCTCTTTTTCTGCACATCCTCTCTCAGCAGTCCTGCAATAAAATTCATAATGTTATTCACATTCATTGACCTTTTATTCAAGGTCCAATTACATCACATATCCACATTTATGAGTTTTCCATAGTTCTTGGCCAGTCCAATTATTTTTACAAATTGGGGGAAACAGGGTGTTACATGATCCTGGGCTCCTCTTCTTCTATCCTTCGATTGCTTTGCATTAAATCTCCTTTAGCATGAGGAAAGGCTAAAGGTTTGGGACAATGGAATACGTAAATGGGCAAAGTTTCTTTGCTATATTTTTTCCTCCTCCAAATGGTACCCCTACCCCTTCTTTTATAGAATAGAAGGAGCTAGGGTTTTGGACGAACCCTCGGCCATGCATGGTCGGGAGTTTCAGTTAACTCACCCATAGCTTTTTGTTCTGTTGGCAACTTTCCTTTTTTTGTGCTTTAGTAGGTACATGCGGGCTGTTGTGAGCCAGCCAGCGTGTACACGCGTGCAGTAATGGGTTAGGGCGCGTGGGCCTTTACACAAGAGGATTTTCAAAGAGTTGTTCAACAGAGTTTTGGAAAATAAGGGAAATGAGTTGGCCTGATGCCAGGTAAGCATATGTGGTACAATTTAGGGTTATAACAGGGTGGTCGACAATGTTGGCATATCCAAATGTAACATTGGCACAAAGAAGGATCCAAAATTTGTCAAGTTGTCAAGCAGATTGTCAACGGAGAAAAGGGCCAAGTATGCTGAGTTATTAAGAGAATTTGTTGATGTGTTTTCTTGCACCTATGAAGACCTCAGAACATATGACACATCTTTCATTGATCATAAGATTCCATTAAAGGAGGAGGCCAAACCATTTAGGCAGAATTTGAGACAGATAAATCCTACGTTGTTGCCTATCATGGAGAGAGAGGTGAAGAAGCTTTTGGATGCTCAGATTATTGTGCATTTGACGTATTCTGAGTGGGTGGAAAACTTGGTCCTAGTGAGAAATAAGAGTGGGGAAATTAGATTTTGTGTCGATTTCAAAAACCTGAATAGGAGCTCAAAGAAGTACAACTACCCCTTACCAAAGGTGTAACACATATTACAAAGGGTGACTAGTGCATATAGGATGTCCATGATTGATGGAATTTATGGCTACAATCAGATCCCTCTCTTGCCTGAAGATAGAGAAAATACAACCTTCACCACTCCTTGGGGTACATTCATGTATGCCAAGATGCCCTTTGGGATAATGAACGCAGGAGAAACCTTTTAGTGAGACATGGACATAGATTTCATTGGAGAAAGAGATAAATTTGTGGTCATATATTTGGATGACATTACGATATTCTCTAGATCTGATAAAGAACATTGTTATCATCTGAGAAAGGACTTCTTGAAATGCAGAAAATTTAGTCTCTCCCTAAATCCCAAAAAGTCTCTATTTTCCATGAAAGAGGGGAAATTCTTGGGTCACATAGTATTAGTTGAGGGGATCAGAATTGATTCAATCAGAGTAGAAGCTATTCAAACCTTGTCGCTCCCTAGATCCAAGAAGGAAGTCCAGTCTTTCCTGGGAAAAATTAATTTTCTAAGAAGGTTTGTTTCAAATTTTGCTGAGTTGGTAAAGCATATCACAGACATGCTCAGGAAGGAGAATGAAGTGAAATGGACAGCTGAGTCCATAAATTCTTTCGATCAAATCAAGAAGGCATTGACTGAGGCACCGATGCTCATCAGTCCTGACTACTCCAAGGATTTCTTGATTTTTTCCTTTGCCTCATTTGACACAGTAGTAGTTGTCTTGTTGCAAAATAATGTTGAGGGGTTGGAGCATCCCATTGCCTTTTTTAGTAGAGCATTGAGAGATGCAGAGATAAAATATGACATCATGGAGAATCAAGCCTGTGCATTGGTGAAAACCCTCAAAGATTTCAAGATCTATGTCTTTCATTCGAAGGTCATGGCATATGTTCCTTCAGCTTCCATGAAGGACATTCTCATTCATCCTGTTAAGACCTAATATTGGCTCATTACCCCTTAATTGGGTCATATTAGATTAGTAATGTTATTTTATTTATGTCCTCTTTATTTCATTAGTTGTAATTATACCTCCTAGTCTCCTATATATACCAAGGAGACATTTTCATTTGGAATAATCTTGGGCTTGAACATTTAAGTGGGGTAAAAGGAGGTTTCCCCATCGAAGAGGATTATTATCTGAAATTATCTCTTTTTCAAGGCGTTGAGTACTTTTTCTGAGGTTTTTCTATGCTATATTGATATTTGGTTCTTAACATATGGTATCAGAGCTCAAGGTCTTGGGGTTTTGTTGCTACATCTGAGACACCTTGGAATTTTTTCTATAACTTGTTTTCTAAAAAGTTTCAGAAGGAATGGCTTGGAATATATTTATTAGACAGATCCAGGTACGTTGGGTTAAAATTTCAACTCCCAAGGCCTTATAATTTTGGAGATACAACCTGTACAAGATAGGGTTCTGGAATCATCCTGAACTGAGTCATTGCGGAATTTTCGCTATAAATTTTTTTATGTAATGTTTCAGACACTGAACTATAGAGGATATTCACAAAAATTAGTAAGGTATCCATGGTAAAAATTTCAGCTTATGGGTCATCTTAAATTTGTAGATACATCGTTTGTAAGATAGGGTATCTGACTAGTCCTATTGATTAGTTTCAAGAAGGTGTTCTAGGTAAAACAATCATAACTTCTTCCTAGAGTATCCAAATTGACTGGGACTGGTTTCATTGGATCATGGACAGTTTGTAGTATTTTTGGTATGAGTTTCAAAATTTATATCAATAATTTTGTGCGAGGCACGCTATACAAGTGAGATCTCTTAGAAAGGCCAAAAAGAAGAAAGTTGTGGGGAAGTTACTGTAAATTCCACTTGGCACATCCAATTTTGATCAGACCTGTGGCATTGTAGAAAAGAAATATCAGAGAAGTACATAAAATAAAGTTTCATACCCAAAAGGGCCGAAACTTGGGAGATACAATAGAATAAATATTGTCTAGCAGAACCACCTCAAAATCAAGGTTCAAAAGTGATGCTTGGTCAACATGCCACCCAAAAAGGGAACTTCTACACCAAATAAGCCTCCAGAGAATCCTACTTGGACTCTTGATGAAGGTGAAGAAATGCGTAGGGACATAAATGATTTACAAAATAAGATAGTAACAAAAGATGAAATACAAGAGAGGGAAGCTAAGTTGGAGGCAAAGATGGATGGTTTAAAAGATGAGATCATGGAAATATTGAAAATTTTCATAACAGAAAAGACACCTGAAAGTGAAAATGCATCCCATGAAACTCATGACGAGGGCACAAGGAAGGTGAATCAAGAATGGAGAAACTCCAACTTTGGGTTGAAGACCAACCACGTTCCTAAGATCGATATGAGGAAGTTTCATGGCAAGGACCCAATCACATGGATACTTCAGATGGAGCAATTCTTTGATCTACATAACGTGCCACATACACAAAAGGTACAAATTGCTTCTTTATATTTAGAACCTAATTAATTTGTATGGTATCGATGGCTTTGTTCTCACAAATCACTCGTCACTTGGACAATTTTCACGGAAGAAATGATAGCACACTGTGAGGATACACGGAGCAATACCTTGTTTATCCAATTGATAAATCTCAAGCAAAAGGGTTCAGTTACTGAGCACATTGAGAACTTCCAAAGATTGAATATAAAGGTAACCGATATTCCAGATGAGCACTTGATTGATGTAGTCATAGGAACTTTAAAGGATAACATTCAACATGAGGTTCGCCTTTGGGAACCCAA
>ML777913.1:544545-606900 GCA_009831015.1 Picea engelmannii
GGATTGGGTGTTTTTAAGACTACAACCATACAAACAGATGTCCCTCAATCAAGACAAGAAGGATAATAAATTATCACCAAAGTACTATGGCCCTTATAAGGTGTTGCAAAAGATTGGTACTATGGCATACAAATTGGAGTTGCATGCATCTTTACGAGTACACCCAGTTTTCCATGTTTCATGCTTAGAGAAGGTTATAGGCGACAAGATCCCAGTTCAAACTATATTTTCAAAACTTGACGAGGAAGGAAAAATGATATTGGAGCCTAAATCCATCACTGACACAAGAATTCGCCAGCTAAGGAATAGATCCATTTCAAAGTATCTCATTAAATGGAGGAAACTGTCAGCTGAAGATTCCACTTGGGAAGATGAGTCTTTTATACAGAAGCATCCAGAGTTACTCAAGCATTACGAACAACACTTGTCTCAAGGGGAGGAGCATGTTAAGCCCTAATATTGGCTCATTACCCATTAATTGGGGCATATTAGATTAGTAATGTTATTTTATTTATTTCAGATTTATTCCATTAGTTGTAATTATACCTTCTAGTCTCCTATATATACCAAGGAGACATTTTCATTTGGAATCATCTTGGACTTGAACATTTAAGTGGCATAGAAGGAGGTTTCCCCCTCGAAGAGGCTTATTATCTGAAATTATCTCTTTTTCAAGGCGTTGAGTACTTTTTCTAAGGTTTTTCTATGTTATATTGATATTTGGTTCTTAACACATCTTGACATAGACGAAAGAAGGAGCAAGTGGATTTCCAAAATCCTTGAATTTGACCTAGAAATAAAGCCCACCAAACTAGTTAAAGTCCAAGGTTCAACCAAGTTATTGGCTAAATCTAATTGCAAAGATTTGGGGGTTAACTTCATCAAAACTTGCTCAGAAAATCAGCAAGCTAAGTTTGTTGATATAAGTTCTCAGGGCAGCCCTCTGCTGGCAGAATGCACCTAGTACAAAGACATTATATATTTTCTGTAGGAGTTAAGGCCTCCTTATGGAATGGAAAAAAGAAAGGCTAGAGCTCTTAAGCTCAAAGAAATTATATATTGCCTTATTAATCAGGTTTTTTATTGGAAATACTCCCTGGGAATGATTATGAGATGTTTAGACCCACAGGGAGCCCAAAATATTATGTTTGATTTTCATGACGGCCTATGTGGGGGACATGATTTCTGGAGAACCATAGCCTATAAAATTCTCAGGGCTGGGTACTTCTGGCCTACTCTATTTACTATTGTCGTGAAAATATTAGGGCTTGTGTTAAGTGCCAAAAATTCTTTAGGAAGAAACAACTCAAGTATTTTCTTTTGAATCTTGTGGTAGCTTCAAGACCCTTTCAGTAGTGGGGCTTATACTTTATTGGGGAAATTCATCCTGCTTCAAGTGGACAACATAGGTGGATATTGACTGCCACATATTACTTTACCAAGTGGATAGAAGCTATCCCCACAAGGATCACTTCTCATAAGGGAATCATTGGTTTTCTTGAAGATATTATAGCAAGGTTTGGATGTCCAAAAAGAATTGTCACTGATAATGCTGCATCCTTTAAGGTCAAACCATTGATTCAATTATGTGATCAGTTTGGGATCACAGTGATTCACTCAACTCCTTACTACCCTCAATGGAATGGACTAGTAGAATCCTCTAACAAGAGCCTCATAAATATCATCAAAATATTGTTAGAGGAAAATAAGAAAGCATGGGATTCAAAGGTCAAGTTTTCTCTATGGGTTGATAACATGACCCTAAAGAGATCTCTTGGTGTCTCTCCTTTTTCATCTTGTATATGGAATCAAGGACATATTTCCTTCTCAGCTGGCCTTATCGGTGGAGAAATTCTTCCAAGACTACCAAGGAAAACTTGATGATATGGTCAGGAGGATACTGCAACTGGTAGAAGTGCAACAAACTAGGGATTAGATATTGGACAAAGCACATGAACATCAACATAATATCAAGCAATCTTTTGACAGGAAAGTACGAAAGGAGGATTTCCAGTTGGGAGATCTAGTGCTAAAATGGGATGCTCCCAAGCAGGAAAATGGATAGCATGGTAAATTTGATTCCTTGTGGATTGACCCCTTCAGAATCTCTGAGATAATCCCTAATAATACTTGCAGGTTGTAGAATTTGGAGGGTGATGAATTTTTTGGTGGCCCTATTAATGGGCATTTTCTAAAATTCTTTTTTGTTTGAAGCCACAATTGGCATCCCACCATTGTAAATACCATTCCTGGTTTTATGTTTATTTTGTTTTAAAATAGGTAGACTCCATAACCCAATATTAAGGCATTGGAACTACTTTTCTTGGCAGCTCGTAGGGAGCATGCCATCCCCCGTGGATCCAAATTTTATCACATAAACTTGTCAGAGTCCTATGGGTTTGTGGTTTCTACCTAGGTCTGTAATGTTTCCTGTCTTTCCCCCTTTCACAGACACAATCTTAAGTTTTTCCTCTCGGCTTGTAGTTTTTATTTTGTTAACCTTCACTTGTTTTATCAACATGTTTTCCCTAAGGTTGATCAATTACCTATTTTCCTCTGTCACCAACCCTTTTGATTTCCCGAGCCCTCAATCATTTGTCCAAATATTTGTTTACAGAGGCCGCAACCATAAGCACAAAGCGCAACACTCAGAGCAGTCCGATATGGACTCAAATCAAGTGAGCATGCAAGTGTAGTCTTTCAGCGGCGAATGATAATAACAAGAATTAGAATTTCATAACGTTGTTGAAGTTATTTGTAAAAGATCCAAACTCCCTAAATCTGAAATTAGTAGGAGTCATCTGATCAACAGGACACATGGCACTAGATCCAATACACTTAGAAAGTCATTTCGGGAAAATTGAAGTGAGGAATGTGTAGATTTCTCGAGTTCTGAAATGTCGAAGACTACTCAAAGTCCCAAAATGATTATATACATCTGGGTTGTTTGATTCAAATGGACGCGTGGCATCTGATCTGAGAAATCATGATTTTGCGACTCAGAGGTTTTAGCATGGATCACAGTATAAATTTGTGAAACACGATGTCACGAAGCGCCTTGGAGTTAGGCCCATGATCACAACCCATGGTTATGTGGGGAGAATGGCCATAAATAAGGGTAAATTCCTGTCAAGAGGTAGGTGGCTAAGGTTTTTGAGCAAGTATCCTTCCCGTTAAATTCAAAGCAAATCCGACTGTTGCTCTGGATGGGCTATTTCACAGATTCGAGCATCAGGATATTTGGAATTAGGTGGTGTGAAGACTCTTGAATTGTGAATTCCCAAAATTTCACATAGGAGCCCTAGGTTATGGCCCATAGTTGCATGAAGCGATAGAGAGAAGATGCACCAAGGTTGAAAGCGTTTGTATTGTTCACCAAGGAAGATCTGTGTGGTCTCGAGGCGTCGGGGTTGACTTGAAAGAGTCGTGAATGTCTCCTAGAGCATTCATGGGTTTCAGGTCTCTTCCCAATCCTGATGAAAGTATTTAATGGAAATGGGGGAGGTGGTTGAAACCTCATTTCACCCCATAAATGGAAAGCATGGAAAAGCTGGCCATAGGGGCAAAGTGTCAACACAAAGTTCCCCTATCAAGGAATTATCCTGCAAAGCCCATATTGATCTAAGATTGCATCTGACAGAAGAATGCAAGTGCATACTGGTAGAATAAATGCAAATGAAAAGCCTTGATTGCAGTAGCTAGGTCACATTCCTGGTGGTGGAAAGTTGTTCTGAATATAAATACTCAGTTTTGATATTTTGTGAAGGTCGATGGTTGAGTTAAGCTCCTGCACTGTAATGTTTTAATGAAGCTCTAGTTTTTCTGGTGATGTATCTGTATTTGAGACTTCTTATTTAATGTAAGTTAGTTTCATTTCATATTTCTATAACAGTAATGTTAGAACACTCGGGCATGGATGATCTAGTCGAGGGTAGTTATGTATTGTGATGTAGGTTTGATCACAGTGACATCGTGACCAGTTTTAATCAGTCTCTTGTGTTGTCGTTTCCCTCCAACACTAAATGAATTGGGCATGTATGATCCAATCGAGTTGTTTTTATTGAATTGTGATGTATGTTTGATTCCAGTTCAGTGATAATTTCATTTAGTTCCCTAAAAATATGAACCAAGAGGATCTTGTCTTCAAAGTTTTTCCCCCTTAGGCTACTAGAAGGTTGGATGTCCATAGCATATCTCTATGCTCTCCTCAAGTTCTTCCCCCTACTCACCTTTACTATGAATTACTGACTAAAGTTACATCAAGACCTCATCTTCTTATGCATGCCAACCTAGTTTTATGATTTAAAGAGCTATAATCCTGAGACTATGTCCATTATACCACCCTTAAATTTATTCATTGTGACATAAAAACTTATGGGTATTTGGCTTACCTCTGCCACATTCCAAAGGTGAATTCTAGTGCTAACACCAGGCTACACACTCAACTCTTAGCCTTGATTTGGTTAGGGTCATACGAATGAGCCCTCGATCACACAGATGAATGGTTTGAAGGAGACGCCCTCCATCCACAAAGCTCGAATTTAGTTACATGCGAAGCTGAATTCGAGGGGTCGACAGGACTGAAGCATTCCAACAAAGTCTGCCCCAACTCTTACATTACAAAATCAATCCTTGGGAAAATTCCCATAAGTATTTTCCAACCAGCACATAAACCATAATATTACTCCCAATTTCATTTGAAGACCCATGTCTAATATTTCTCTTGCTTCTAATAAGGGTCAAACAAAATCCCTTCAAATGCAAGGGTTCATAGAAGAACAATAAGCATTACTATTATTAATCATGCAATGCAAATTTTAGTCATAGACATAGACATCCAACCAGTCATTTCAATTATAGTACACATGGTATATGAAAAATTTATCTATTACTGTCAATCACCAACCAACTAACTGTGGGTGTTTGCCTTTCTACCCAACCATAGGCTCAGAGGCATTCATTCTTAGTGCTCTAGCCACCCCTGTATCAAGACATGATATCACTAGGGAAATTTTGCAATTTCTCAGAGATCCTTTATATGTCATAGACTCTATGAGGTTTATCAAATGCTCCCTCATTATCAAGCTCACGACCTTCTTCTTAGGTCATGTTTTTTGCAAACTCTCAGAGATCATTTGTCTGGTTCTTCCCTTTTAACCAGAACAAATTAATCCTTTGGTTCTTCTTCAGAACCCAGAGCCTTGTGCATTATCCTCTTTTCTCTCTACATATCTAGGTTGCACACATCCTATGGGCATGGTGTCCTTATTTTCTTCTTTCGTGTGTATTCTTGCATGCCTTTTTCCTCCCTTGGAAGGTTCTAGACCTGTCCTCTTCCTTATGTGAGAAGGAACTTGGGTCAATCTGGGCCTGTAGGAAACTACACTTTGTGGTACTTCGAGCCAACAATTTTTTGTATCCTCAGCCAGACCCTCCATGCTTCCATTCGTTGGGGTATTTGATTGGTCAACCACCAATCCTTTTCTCATTAACTGATTTTTCCTTGGGATCAGGACGAGGCTTATTATTTCAACAAAGAGAATTTGGGCTCATTTTGACATAATTAACCCTCTCTACAGTTTCCTCACTCTTTCCTCTAGTGATATCATGACCAGTACTTCAAGGCTTCACCCCCACAGTCCTTTATTGGAAATATAAACAATAATACTTTTACAATGTTCACATTCCATAGTATGGTGATCATAATTAATGATTAATTACAAATTGGGGGAAATAGGGGTCTTACACATGCCCTGATAGACGAGGACCTAGACAAAATAGGAGATAAAGTTAAGGAAGTGACATATGAATCATTTCAACGTGTGGTGCAGAAACAAGAGGAGATACACACATATGTGTAGGATAAAATAACTTCATTGCATCGATTATTGAAAGTATCCAAGATAGCACCAGAGAAAATAATAGAGGAAGAACAAATGAAGAGTACAAAAAATATTACAGAAGCAAGACCAATGACCTCACACCCATTAGAAGTATCAATGAAGCGTCAAATGATAAAGATATCAATAGGGGCTATAGAGTTCCCCTCAACAAATATGCAGGAGAAAGCACAAGAAATAAGTCACATTCACTTAGTCTTGTTGCAGTTGTTGATGAATGTATTAAGAGGCTTGCACACAAGTGTTACATAGGAGATAAATTTAAACACAGAGTCGACGACGATGGAGTTGGAAAAAGTGACAAATGATAAGGAGCATTGCAGATAGAATAAATAAATTTTATGCTAGAGTGGGACGAGGCCAAACAGAATGTAGAAAGGCTACAATAGGAAATCTAGAATGTTTATAGTGACATTTTGGAGCTCCCGATAGAATTAGATGCTCCATTAGAAGAGAAAGTGTTGAATATAAGTGAATCCATTTAGGGATTTTGCATGAAGATAGTAGACATAGAAGGAAACACTATTCCAAGCACTCCACCCGAGGAAAGGGAGAAGAGGGAGATGAAAATTATGACAACAGTGGAAATTATCAAAAGTTTGGAGGAGGAGTGTTCCAAGTTGTATGAAGAAAGCACACAAATATGGACTCAACTAACAAAAGATCCAGAGTTGCAAGGAATAGAGTAGAAATTGGAGGATGCATAGGAAAAGGAATAAAATTTTAAAGAGATGATGAGCACCCTACTACTAGAAGAAAAGACGACTTCAATCATGGAGAATAGGAAGTTGTACTTATACATAAACCAAATGAGAGAAGAACAACAAGATAGTGCACAAAATATTGAGACATTGCAAAAGGAGGCATTCCGGGTAACACAAGAACTTGTAGTTGTGCAAGGAATGGTGAAGTAGGTAGTGCAAGAGAGTGCATAGAAGCTGAAGACCCACATTACTACAGATACAGTAGAATAATTTTTTCTACAGGAAACACAAGTAAAGGAAAAGGTCGTGACTGCAAGAGAAATGTTCCAAAAGTACATTGTGACATGGAAGAAGGCTTGAAGTGGCTCAGGACGAGCCATAGGTGAGTGTTGGGGGCCTATTGGAGTATGACATTTTGGGACCATTTTGGGAATCATGCAGTAGAAATTGCATGAAAAGTCAGCTAAGAATAAGAACACGAAGAAGAAAGGAAGGAAGTTAACACATTTTCAGCAGTCAATGTGTGTGAAAGGAGGAAGTTGGTTAGGAATTTTGGTCCATTTTGTAATAGGATAAGCCCTAATGTAAATGTATAAATATGTAAGGGTTTTGGGGTATAAAGGAGCTCTAAAAGTGGTGAAAAGGCTATGATGTTTGATAGATGTGAGTGGAGCTAAGTGTGCACTATATCTATGAACGACAAGGGCATTTTGGGTAGAACTAAGATATCATGTATGAGTGTAGTGTGAACCTTTTGTAAGATATGATATTGAATAATAATATAAGAAGCCTGTCATTATGGACATATCCCATATTGGGTGAACCACATTAAAATATGATGTCTCTGTGTTATGATTTGATGTGTTTGTCTACTGTTCTGTTTATTGCACACACTTAATGTATGTTGGGTAATGTGAATCTATTATGTGTTGTTATGGTTGTAAACACATAATGAATGGTATAATGAATGAATTTTAAGTTGAATGGTTAGAATGAATGCCTCACATTTCTCCATAACTGTCAAAACATGGTTCTTATAGTCCCCATAGATACCTCCGGTGAGACTTCACATGCTTGTGATTGATGTCGAAAGGGCCATTATCTTAAGGGTTTTGTTGGTAGTTTCACGTTGATAACATAGATGTTGGACCTTATAGACCTCCTGGCACTTCTCCTATCCAACGACGAGGAGAGGTAGCAGAAACAGCACTGCAGCATGCCGAAGATTATCAGGTGGAGGAACAAAATTTAGAGGGCTTGACAGCAGACATTCCAGATATGACTCTGGAAGAGGTTCCACGACGTGATCAATGTCACACTGTAGGGGTATCAGCAGCTATGGGTCGACTGCTCCGTAGGGTTTCTAGGGCAGTCGTGTGTTACCGTGAACGTCATCCGTGACGTTACTTTATAGAAGCTATAAGCTTCAAATTTTGATATTTTGGTCTTTAGACAAACTTTTGTAAAAAACAAACTCTTTTGATCGTTATATATACAGTTGGTTTCTACCAATTTACTTTTATAATGTGTGAATTTTAATGTGTTTGATTTATAAATGGTTCAAATGTCTATCCAATACATAATTTTCCAATGCATCTGTTAATGTATTAAGACATCTAGGAATATGTTGATATTCAATGTGATCAAAATAACGTTCCAAGAGGTGAATTCGCAAATACACTCGTAACAAAGTAGGACTTCGAATAGAATAGATATTACTTAGCTATAGTACTATAAGCTGCGAATCAAGTCGCACAACCAAATGACGAATTATGAGTGAGATAGCATCAACCAATAATTCAATAACGACGCTATACTCTGCAATGTTGTTGGTTGCACGGCCAAGACATACACCTCATAAATATATAAGTTCATTTGTTGGGGCATAGATTTCCCACGCAGCGGAAGCTAGGTTCTGAGTACTATGGCTAGCACCATCAACGAAGCCAATATAGGGTAGCGAAGACTCCAACATCCGGAAATCAAACACAACGTCACATAAGGGCAGAGACTAGATAACGTCAAAATCAAACAAAAGTAACACACACAAAGTATTATACATAAAATACAAGTACTTGTGCAAAAATGATTTATGCATAGTACTTCTTCAAGTACAACCCATTCCTGGGTTCACTCAAAGGGATACCATCATAATCGACCAGTTCATATGCTCCTTTTTCCAAAACTCGGCGAACAATATAAGGACCTCGCCATATTGTTTCGAGTTTCCTAGCTCCTAATGCATCTCGATCCTGTTCATAGAGAAGAACAAGATCACCTTCAGAGAAAATGCGAGCCTTGACATGTTTGTCATACTGTGCCTTGACACGTTTCTTCTAGGCTTCTATCACTAGAGTGGCGTCACGTCGAGTTTCATCTAATCGCATCAGATACAATAGATGTTCTTCTTCAGCAGAAGTATTGGGTAAGAGTTCGACAGCTAGCTTCAGAGAAGGTATCTCACATTCTATAGGAAGAATGGCTTCCACACCATAGACCAATCGAAAAGGCGTAAACCTGGTAGCGGATTTAGCAGATGTTCGGTATGCCCACGATGTCGAACACAACATCGTGTGCCAACTTGTTTTATGAATTCCTTTCATATGTCGAAGCATAGTTATAAGAACGTTGTTGATTTCTTCGACCTAGCCATTAGCTTGCGGATAATAGGGTGTTGAGTTATCATGACGAAGACCCAACTTTTTTGTAATTTCAGACATCATAAAATTCCTAAAATGACTCCCGTGATCAATTACGATAGCTTGGGGAACACCAAAACGAGCTATGACATGGTTAAAAATAAACAACGTTGTAGTCTTTCCAATATTATCGAATGTCGGCATCGCCTCGGCCCATTTTGTAAAGTAATCAACAGCTACAATGATGTAACCATGCCCCCCGACCGAGTGAGGGTGACATGTCAGGAAATCAATGCCCCATTTTTCAGAAGGACCAACAGAGACCACAGGATGAAGAGGAGTAGGATGTGACCGAATTTTTTGATTGTAGGTCTGGCAGGCATGGCATTTCTAGACAGCAGTAATGCAATCGTTGAACAAGGAAGGCCAAAAATAACCTACGCGTAAGATCTTCTGGGCAGTAGCATACCCAGACATATGACCACCACATGCTTCAGAATGGCAGTCATTTAGAGCTTTCTCAGCTTCATCAAATGTCAGACAACGTCAAAAAACAAGTCAATTCCCCGACGGTAAAGAGTATCCCCGAGCATAATGTATTGACGAGCTTGATAACGGATGTGATGTCATTCAGTACTAGACAAAGCAGGCCAGAAAGTCTGCATTTGGAGATAAATGATGATATCTCTATACCAAAGATCATCAGTGCTAATAAGGAAAAGAGATTCATTGGGTAATGAATCTACTGCTACATTTTCCGTGGCAGAGTCAGGAAAATCACATATCAACTCAGTAAAAACTAAGGATTTCTTAGACGTGGCGCGATTGAATTCCAAGTCAAACTCCTGGAGTATGAAAATCCATTTGGAGTACTTTCCCCCTAGCAATTGACGTGTCAAAATGTGTTGCATATGGTTGCAATGAGAAATCACTATAGTTTTCCTTGAGAGAATATAATGCCGGATTGAACGGATTGAACGACAACCAAGGCCAGTTTTTCAACATGTTGATACTTGATTCCAGTTGATGTGAGACTTCGAATCAAGTAATAAATAACATTTTCATCATGCGCATCATCCTCCTGGATGAGAACCATGCCAATAATATACTCGGAGGTAGCAAGATAAAGAAAATAATCACGACTATAATCAAGAGGAAAGAGAAGCGGAGCTCGTGTGAGGGGCAACTTCAAAGCCTAGAAAGCATTGTTGGCCACGGTATCCTAGATGAACTCTAAATATTTCTTTAGTAGCCACGTAAAACCACGAGTAATATCGGCGTAATTAGGGATGAAACGATGAAGAAAGTTTGCTTTCCTCTGCAAACTTTGCAATTAGTGCAATGTAGAAGGAGGAGGGAGATTAAGAATTGCCTCAATCCTAAGAGGATCTACCCGGATCCCTTGAAGTGAAACAATGAAACCTAGAAGATGGTCGGATTCTATGGGAAAAACGCATTTATGAGGATTTAAACGAATACGATAGAATCGACAACGAACGAAAATGTCTCAGAGATGAGTGGGGTGATCGACTCGGCGTAAAGAATGAGCTGGTAAATCATCCAAATAGGGTTGAACGATATGTTTTATATCATGAAAATCATAAGACATAGCATGTTGAAACGTCGTGCCAACGTTCTTAAGACCGAAGGGGAGTTTCCTATAGGCAAAAGTACCCCAAGGACATATAAAATAAATTTTATGTTGGTCATCGGGAGCGATGTTAATTTGATTATAGCCAGAGAAACCATCCATGAGAGATAAGATTTCACTGTCGGCACAGTCATCGACAATCTGGTCGACGGAAAGGGTTGGAAAGTTGTCTTTTGGATAGGCTTTTTTAATATCCCTATAATCAACACATACACGAATACTGCCAACTTTCTTATCAATTGGAACAGGGTTGGAAACCCATTCTGTCAGAGCCACGGGATAAATAAAGCCGGCTTTGAGAAGTTTTTCAACCTCGAGTTTAATAGTCGCCACTTTACGTGGATGAACTGGACAAAGGTGTTTCCGGACAGGTTTAGCTCTGGGGTATGTCTTTATCTCATGTACAACAATTGCAGGTTCGATACCTGGCATCTCTTCGTAGGTCCAAGAAAAGATGTCACAAAATTCTTTGAACAAAGACGTATAAGTGACAATTTCGTCAGGAGAACTTGAAGCTCCCATATGAACATTTTCAACTACCCCAGGTTTAACGGATATGTCAATGGAAATCGTGGGATAAATATTACTGAGGTTCCCTTTGGAAAACACATCATGTGCTGATCCAGGAATGGTCGATATAACAACAACGGTCGACGAAGCTGAAATCCGTTGGTAGTTCTCAAGAGTGTGTTGTTCCAGAAAGAGTATGGAACGATGATGTCCATCATCCCAAGGGGTGGCCTCCATGATGGACATGATCATCTCGTCAGTGGGAAAGATAACATGGAAAGGATTGGGAGACAACTCATCAAGAGAGGAGGAAGGAGGTGTTGCCAATTGAATGGCCTGATATGCTGATTCAACCGGACTTAACGACATTAAATCGTCGAAACGAAGATGATCTCCAGGGTCAAGGACAATCCAAGGGTCATGTGATGTAGGAAGTTCGTGAGGCATGGTGAAGATAATGTTGATAGAAGCAACTGATGGGTGTGGAAAATTGGGCGGAGGAATGGGGAAAGTACCCATTAATAAGGAGTCCTTTAAAAGGCCTACACCGACATTCTCATAACCCAATGGAGTTTTATCAATAAACGACACGTTTCCAGTATGAGTATCGGAATTGAAGAAGGCAAGTTGGTCAATGGTAACAACCTTTCCTTGATAAGGAAAACATACTACATGGAAAAGTGTTGACACAACAACTCGCATGGAATCGATCCAGCTACGGCCAAGCAGAAGATTATAATCAAGAGGAGCATCGAAGACTTCCACTTCAACTTGGACCGTCTTACCTTTTAGTGTGATAGGAAATGAAGGAAGAACACCGTAAGGCTTAAAACCAGAGCCATTGAAGTCTTTAAGAGTATTTTTGGATTCAGTCAAGGGAGGAGAGCCAATGTCTTTCCAACAAGCAAAAGACATTACACATGTTGAGGCACCCTCGTGAATAACAGTTTTGCAAATGTTCTTGTCAGAGACAACAACTTGAATTTGAAACGCGAGTTGGGGGGGAAACCTTGGAATGTGATCGTCCAAGTCAAAGACTATTAAATTCGTATCGGTTGGGTCAATTCCACCTATAGCTTTCAACAGCGCCTTCCGTTGTGCAGGACAAGACTGAAAGAATTCAAGGGCTGACTTTGCTGAAGGTGCTTGAGCCAGATCTTCCATAATACTGTAGTTCTGGGCCGCGTGAGCATGAGTATTGAAAGCCGACTTTCTAACGAAACCCTTAGGGGGTCGCAAGCCTGTATCAAGACTCGATATTTCGAGATGAAGAGGACCGTTTGTAGGTGGAGTTGGTGGAGAGGGTTGTACCAAAGTAGGAGGTAAATCGTCAACCTTCTCTTTAGACAGAGTATAATCTTTGGATCTAGTCGTGAGTGCAACGTTATTTGGCTTAGAATCACCAGTACACATCAAAACATATGATGTTGTAGAAGTAGATGGTTGGTCATGAATGACCAACTAAGCCTGTTGTTGAGATGGGAAGGGTTGGGACAAGACTATCGGGGTAGAAGGTTTTGAGGTCCCTAGAAGGAACTTAGTGACCTCGGCACATCGTGGACAATCCTTCGTGTAGTGATCGTCACCACAGATAAGGCAAGGGTAGCAGGGCTTGCGCTTATCCCGATCTTCAACAGGGGTGGTTTTAGGCTGCTCTGTTTGATTATTATTTTTTCCCTCCTTATTCTTGCCTCCCCTTTTTAGATTTATTTTTACCGGCAGGGGTAGACTGAATGGCGTTTACCTCAGAAGTTTTACCGGTGAAAGTGGCAGGAGACAGAGCATTTTTAACATTAGAAGAAGAAGACTTAGGATTGGTGCTTGAAACATAATGTGATTGGGCTTGGGCAATACCAATCAAACCATCAGTTGCATGTGAGGCAACTGGAGTAGTTGAAGTGCTAGAAGTACCAGGATGAGGTAACTCAGGTAATAAATCATAAAGTGTTCCCGTTTGTGAATAAACGAGATCAATATATTGAGCACGACTTATAGCTTTCTCTTCCATGACAATGCCACCCATGGCAATTTCCTTACCAATTTCGTTCACAAAGGATTTTGTAAACAATTCGGCCAGTAACTGATCAAGGAGTTCAAGTTTGATGAGACGTCGTCTTCTTCGCCACTCATGGATATGATCCAATATATGAGTGCCTTTAGTTTATTTGAAGGAATTCAAAATCTCAGTCCCAGTATCATAACGGATCGGTAACTGGTAATGTGTAAGGAAAGCCATAGCTAGGGTGTTGAAATCAGAGAAGAAACCTTGTGACAACTCAATATACCACTTCGCAGCAGAACCGGTAAGGGTTCATTGAAAAAGACATAGACGAATAGAGTCATCCATCAATGAGTTGGATGAACACCATAAGTGAAAATTCATAATGTGATTGTTTGGGTCCTCTCTCGCTTTGCCATTGAATTTGGGAATGTCCGATGGAAGTTTGGTCGGAATAGCAAGCCATTATGGAGAGTGATGAATAGGATCATTTAGAATCCTAGACAAATCTGGCAAATCCAAAGTAGCAAGAAAAGGTAACTGTCAATTCACCTGTGGGTACTGGTGACTTTGGAGTGGAAGCCTCGTCGGCAAACCAGTAGGACCGTACGCAGTCTGTCCATAGTGGGAAGATCCCGGCTGATTCGATGGTAGTTGGAGAGGATAGTAGTTCCAAGGATTGAAACCTTGAGTTTGAGTAGGGACCTGAGGTTGAACATTCTGACCCTGACCCCAAATAGGATTGGGTACACCTGGATATGGTTGGACTATAGTAGGGACAGGTTGTTGCCCCCTAGCCACTTGAGGAAGATTTTGTAGCATCTGATTCCAATACTGGGCCAAAGAAGGAGGTATATTTTATCCAAAATGTGGGGTTGGTCCCCCTATCGTAGGTGGTGTTCCAACCGGAAATCATGTTCCCATCAAAGTTTGTGTAGTAAGTGGAAGGTGTCCGGTAAGAGGAGGTTGAATCATACCACCGTGTCCACCAACAGGAATCTGCAAGTTTGGTGGAATGGACGGTATAGTGCCAATGGGATTAGGATTGCCAGAAGGAAATTGAGGGAGTGTTGGAATAAAACCGGGAATAGGATTCCCAAAAGGACCTTCAGGAGTATGGGATGGGGTTTGCGGAGGTGTTGGAACAAAAGCATTCAACAAAGCATTCAACACATGGTATCCTGGTGGTAGTGTCAGAATGACATCAGGCATTCGTTGGGTATTGATAGGAGAAAGATTAGTTGCACTAATCTCGGTTGGGACACTCGTAGTATTCGTGATATGGTCCATCTCGTCAGGGAGAACAAAGTGATAAGTGGTAGGCACTTGTATAGTCTCTATCTCAAAAAACATCAGAGGGTTGATTTCATAGACTATAGGTGACTCAGTACCAAAAAGGACTCTTTGGAAATTACCTGACCAAAAAGGATCTTGGCCTTCTTCCCTGGGAAAAGGCCCAACATTTGATTCAGAAGATGTAACAACTGCTTCTTCAGAAGAATTTAATCGCACAAAAGGTCATTCACCACGGCGAATGCGATAGTCCTCTATAGTATTGGTAATTCGAAAAGGTTCTAGAGATTCAGTTGATTCCACTTGTGGTGTGGTGACAACTAGGACTTCACTTGTTTCCACGTGTGGTGGGGTAACAACTGGGACTTCACTCTGGTGAGGAGAGCCCTCAGGTGTATTGGTAGGAAAGGATTGAGAATCATCTAGATGCTCTGGAGATAAACCTTGCATTCTATGTGAATGTCGTGGGGGAGCAATTGTAAACGAGTGACAAGCTCCACGAAGAAATTCTTAGGGTTAACTTCGAGAAACAAACGACACACACTAGTAAACAAAATCTAGGAAGCAATCACCAGGAAAACAAGACCTTCTAATTTCAAAGCCACTAGTTGGTGATGAAATCCAACGTCGCAACAACGAGATGAGAAGGGACAGGGCTATGGTGGAAAAGTTACACTGACGACTTTCTTAATGGACTTACACCCTGGTGCAAGCTCCCACACATAATCATGGTTATACCCTCCAAGGAGCCTGAGTGAGTTTGGTTAATGTCAATTCCAGGTACCGTGAAGACTTTCCCCTCCACAGTCACCTTGGGTAAGAACCTAGAGAGATAGGCCACTAAGGTCACCACAAACAACAGTAAAGCCTGGGGGAACAGTCGACAGTCCGATCCACATGCAAGGGCAGGGTATCTAGCTTGAAATCAACTCAAAAGGCTTCCACTCATCATTGTGGGTATACCTCTGAGTGACCCCCATAATACGTGCAATCTCTACACTGATGTCAACAAAGCAGGGTGAGTAACTCTGCCAACACCAATGTGACCTAGTGCTTGACCCTTGTGTTAGAAGGGCTTCCCGGAACAATATGTTGCAAATGGAATTTAACACTCCCTAACTCAAGATGCTATTGTGTGTTTTGAGATTTTGGAGAGTGTATCTCTCTTCCTACTCCAAAGCACTAGACTAGATAAATGTTGGTGTAAAAGAGCCCTAAAACAGAGTTACTAGATAAATTTTAAGATTACGCAATGTTTTTAAGAGTTTTTTTTACTCAAAGGTAACGAAAGTGAAAATTATGTTGTATGACTCTGACCCAAGAATGCAAAGATGAGAATGAAATGTATCACTTTTAGTTCAATGAATCCTATGTATGGGAGATAGAGAAAGTTTTCCAAATCAAACTTGATCTATAATCCAAAATTTCTTTTCAAATGTCAATGCAAACAATCATTTATCAAATGAAAATTCTCTACAATGTCTTTTTCAAATACTTCAACAATCTCAATAATTTGATTTTCAAAGTTTTCTAAAACGAAAGAATTTTTTGAAAGAAAAACTTGTTGTTCACTTTTCAAAAAGGACTCAAACTATGATAGAAAGAGTACAGAAAATCAAATCAATAAACAAGCAAATAACCCAATCTACTCTTTCAATGAAAGAAAAAATAAAGAGCAAACCAAATAGTCTTCTCAATGCAAACGAAAATGGTCTTTCAAATCAAGAAGCAAATTAGAAAAACCAAGTACTCAACTTTCAACCAATCACTGGTTCTCACCTAATCAAACACACTCAGAATATGAAGTCAGAGAGAATGGTTTTGCCAAGAAGAGTCAAGAAACGAAAGTCAAGTCACAAATGACAAGAAAATCCTTGAAACCCTAAGACTATTCACGCATGCAAACTAAAGCAAGAAATATATCAATCAAAGGTCCAAGAAACCCATAAGAGGTATTCAAACTGATCTGGGCAGTCAGAAATACCAAAACTCAAATTCAAAATTTTGAAAAAGAATGTTCGCAGGTAAGAACTATTACACAGTGCGAGAATCATTGATTCTCACAGGCAACCTTTGAGCAAGGTGAAAGAACCTTGCATTGAACCCTATAAGCAGGGTGCGAACCTTACCAGTTCTCGCAGGCTGCAATGAAGGGCAGTGCGAGAACTCCTGAACATATCCAAAAATTTGAAAAATGAAGTAAAATTCAAAAAAGATTCTGGACTCAGAAAGTCTATCAGGGTATCCTGAAGACTTAGAGACTGATAGGACAGGAGAAAAATGAAATTAGAGCAAATGGCCACAGAAAAACACAAAAAGCCACAAAGAAAATGGGATTTTCCCCAATGGAGTCACCAATTTTTTTATTGGATAAATCCGTAAGTGCAGACACAAACTGATCTCCCTAGATCCACCTGGATCTAGAACAAAGCAAGACAGAATGATACTCTTTCCCTAGATTTTAACTATTGAATTTACTAGATTCAATTAAAGAACATACCTTATAATCGCTTCCTTTGATCTTTGTTGCTCCTGCTTCACTCCAGTGCTCTCATACAGTCAAGATCAAAACAATACAAACCAACCGAAGTGAAGAAAGCACAATCTATTCAACAGTTAATCTATGTATATGATCAAGGAGTTATACAATAAAGTAGAACTAGCTTTATGGGAAAGGGACACATTACTGTATTATATTGATGGAAAGTACAGATTACAACTTGAGCGTTGATGTTGTAAACTTCCTTTCAATGGCCCTTGGCTCTGACACACACACACTTGCTCACTTGTATGAAGAAGATCAACCACATTTAATGACCTTGCTAGAGTTCTCTAGCTGTTGTAGCTTCAATCCTTCACACAATATTTCACTAATTCTCCAATAAATCTCTTGCTTGTTTGCTTCTAACCTTTTCCATGAGAATCCTCTCAATATATAGGAGAGAATGAATTAGTTACTTGGATAAGAATGATCCCAAAATATCAGGAAATCCAGTACTTATATAATCATTCGAATGCCATCTCATCCTTCTAGAAGATTCCCTTCTAGAAGCTTCGAGAATTCATCTTTTTCCCTTCTTTAGAAAGTTTTCACACCCTAGTAGTTATACAGAGTGAGAACTTATCGCACCCTGGCTTAAGGTAGCCTGCAAGAATCATGTATTCTCGCAGGCAAATGTATTAGCAGCCTGCGAACCTTCCTCAAAAATGTGATTTCTGGAAAGAGATGAAGGTAACTTTTCTCAGGAGAAAGTCCTAATGAAGAGCCTGAGTACACCATCATCAATATATCATCATGATGACCAAATCATGGGTAACAAGGAGTTCATCTTCTGATACCATGCCCTCAGAACCTTCTTGAGGCCATAAAGAGACTTCTTCAATCGATAGACCAAAGATGAGTCTTGCATAAATCCCTGGGTTTTCTCCATGTAGATCTCCTCAGAGAGATCATCGCGAAGAAATGCATTATTCACATCCATCTGATGGACTTCCCAACACTTGGTTGTCGCAATGGAAAGTTACAATCGTATGGAATCCATATTCTCTACTGGAGTGAAGGTATCATCAAATTCAATACCATGAACCTGCTGAAAGCCTTTGGAGACAATCCTGGCTTTGTATCTACTGATATGTCCATTTGTTGCGCTCTTGGTCCTGTAGACCCATCTGCATCTGACAAGTTTTCTCCCAAAAGGAAGGGGAACCAGATACCAAGTTTGGTTCTCGAGGAGGGAGTTGTACTCCTCCTGCATGGTGGATTCCCAAAATGGATTTCCAATAGCCTCGCCATAAGACTTTGGATCTGAAGACTTAACAAAGAAAATATGCATGGAGGGAAATGGTTTAGTGGAAGTGAGTGCAACAGGAGGCTCCTCGAAATCATATCGAGTCCTCCTAGTATCAGTTGGATCACCAATGATATCCCCTACAACCTGAAGAGTAGTATGTGCCCACTTAGGCCTCTTCTATGGCTCTACAACTGCATCTGGATGATCTGAATCTACATCCGAATGTACTGAATCTGAATTTGAATCATCTGAGTCCTCTAAATCAGAAATCTCATCTGAAGAAGAGTCGACATGTGCATTCTCATCATCTTGGACATGTGGAAGAGTGAAGGTGTCTGCATGCGGCAACTGAGGTACATGTGAGACACTTTCCTCAAATTGGACACTACACTCAATGATTAGCTGGTCCGAGGAAATATCAATAAGCCAATATCCCTTCACATCATTGGGGTATCCAACAAAAATGCACTCAGTGCTCTATGGATCAAGTGCCTTCCTCTTTTTAGAGGGAATCAGGGCCCATGCACGTGAACCAAAAATGCGAAAGTAGGTCACTTTCGGTTTGAGGCCACTCCAAGACTCATAAGGGTTCTTATCCTCGACATGTCTATGAGGATATTTGGTTTGTACGTATGTTGCACAATTAATTGCTTAGTCCCATAGTCTCTGTGGTAGTGACTTTGCATGCAACATGGAAGATGCCATCTCCTTTAAAGATCTATTTTTCCGCACAACAAATCTATTTTGTTGCGGAGTATAGGGAACTGTGTACTGCAATTGGATCCCTACCTCAAGGAAAATATTATGGATCCCATGATTTACATACTCTTCCCCATTATCATTTTAGAGGACTTTGATCTTCTTTCTGGACTGTGTCTCAAACAAGGATTTGAAATCTTTGAGGTGTTGAAAGACCTCAGACTTTTTCCTGAGAAAGTAGATCCAAGTAAAATGTGAGAAATCATCAACAAAAATGAGAAAAAACCATGCTTTATTGATGGATGGGTGTGGAATAGAACCCATAAGGTCACTATGGATCAAATCTAAAGGTGCGGAAGCTCGCTAAGACTTTCCTTTGTCGAATTTCTCTTGAGGGTGTTTTCTGAGAACACATCCCTCACATACTCCCTTGGAGAAATGGATGTCTGGTAGACCATCAACTAATCTGTTCTTGCTAAGTTGTTGCATGTATATAAAATTCAAATGTTCAAACATTTTGTGCCATATTCTACTACTTTCAATAGCATGAGTAAGCAGTAAAGAAGAATTGGGTTCAATGAACTCATAAAATGTATACAATATAGACTGATGATTTACCTCACCGGTTGCAACCCTAGAGTTGGTTTTCATGTCATAGATGTCCACAAAATTTTTTGTGAAGATGAATTTCATTCCGGTGTCGAAATCCGTCATCTGATACATGGAGAGAAGGTTGACAGAAATTTTGGGAACGTGCAACACATTCTCGAAGGTTCCATTGGTGAGTTCAATCCTTCCTTTGCTGGTGACTTCGACAAAAGAGTTGTCCCCCATTAGAATAGGAGGACCTTTGCATGCATCCAATGAAGAATAGATTGCTTATGAGCCATCCATGTGATGTGATTCTCTTGAATCTACGATCCAAGCATCGGGAAAGGAGTTGATTGTAATCAAGGCATGGCTAGAATTTCCTTTCTTGGAATTCGTATCTTCTACCTTCTTCTTCTTTGTACCCTTGGGGATGCGATCTCCAAGGTTTTTTTTCTGAAGTATTTGAGACATCATATCTCTTTGGTTTTTCATGCATGCATATTTTGGATGGAATCCTTTTTTACAGTACGTGCATTTCTCTCCTTTTCTTCCCTTTTCTCCTTTGGATCCGGAGGCATCTGTGAAGGGTTTTGTGTACCCTTCCTTCTTCAGATGTGCATGAGATTTACATTTATCTTTATATTTAGATTTATGATATTTGTGTCTGCCATCATGCACAGTGAGTGCATGCACCCTTGGGCCTTTGATTGTGCCCATGTTGATGAGCTTGGTTTGCTCTTGTGTCAAGGATTCGATAAAGTCCTCAAGAGAAGGAATATTCCAAGTGGCTCCAGAGGCAAATATGATAGTATGGAATGTGGATATGAATATAGAGAATTCAGGACCAATATTGGAGAGAATGGTGAGAACCATTTGTTTCTCCTCCTTCGATTTATCAACCCCACAAGCTTTGAGTTGCGACAGTAAATCCTTGAATTTTGTAAATAAAACTTGGATATTGTTGAATATTTTTGGATCCAATGTGAGCATCTCTACCTCCATCATGTGTCCCCTCATATCATCATGTTTTCCAAATATCTCTTCCAAGGTGGTCTAGGATTCATTGGGAGTCTTACAGAAAGATATGTGAAAAACGAGATCGGGATAAATAAGACTGCAAATAGTTCTGAGTGCCTCATCCATGCGATTTAAATACTTCGATTTTTCTATGGATGATTTCGGTTTTGTATCTGTATTCAAGGTTAACCTGTACAACCCTCTGGTTTGGAGATGTATGGCTATTTTCTCCTTCCATGCAAAATAGTTGTAAGGTATAAGAATGAATTCTTTTTGGAATTCCATCTTTTCATTGTCTTCAATCTTTTGCACCTGCAAAAAGTTTTGGTGTAGATTTTTCTTAGCATTCCATCAGCTCTAATACCATGTAAATGTGTTGAAAATAAACAGAATATATCTAGCTAAACAATAATACACACATTTGCAAAGAGAATTGGAGAAAGAAGAAGAAGGAGAGAAAGAATGAAATAATTTTCATTAACCGTTGTGAATAATGAATAATTTACACATGATATACTTTGAATAAATCAATGAGTTCTACTGGAGGATAACCAATGTGCCATAGTGGTGGTATAGAGTGATATGGACATACACCAGTAGTTATGCGAGTGAACTGCCACCTAGTCTAGTCTCTCAGGCAGTTACGAGAGTGAACTTCCACCTAGTTGAGTTATCTAGTCAACTAGTCTTCAGCTAACTGACTGAAAAGAGAGTAGTGAGGAGTTAACTCAGGGAATCAAGGATAATGCACCACTATGGTGATGATACTAAGGCAAGGTCGAATTATCATAGTGGTTATCCCAATGTTTCATGGTGACAAAACCAGTGCAACATCTAAACTCAACTCAACTAGTCAAACTGAAGTGTCAACTGAAAGAGAATATTCTCCAGGTCGAATGTTCTCCCCTAAATTATAGGAGACTGGATAATGACTAATTATAACTAATAAACAAGGAAAAACCTTAGGAAAAATAAATCCTAGGTGTGTGTGTGAAGTGACTCCAACAGGAAGATCTTCTTTCTCTTAAGAGGAGGGAAAAGTCGGGTTCAAAGGTTCCTGCAAATGTTACCTTTGCTACATGTTGAGAGGGTTTAACCTCGGATGGGATCTTATTGTACAATTTTTTGAACCTATGATTCAATTTGAGAACCAACTCAGAATTCCTTTTTTTTCAATCCCCTAATTCAATCAAATAATAAAGATAGTCTTTCTTTTCTCCCCACTGTCTTAAAAATGCATTTTCTAGATCATCATATGACCATAGGGATCCTACAGGGAGTCCTCGAAACTAGGTTCTTACTTGTCCTTCGAATGTTTGTACTAAAATCCTTGAGTAAACATCTTCATGCTTGATGCCAAGGATATTATCAAACTGATCGAAAAAGGCTATGTGCTCTGTTGCGGTTAAATATCCTTCTCCCATAAATTTTGGTAAGTTATTCATATAATTTTTAGGAAAATCATGAAGGATGGAAGGAAGGACCAAGGGAGCGTATCTGGCAGCTACCTTGGAAAAAATTCTAGGGGGTGGAGGTTGTCCTTGACCTTTTCCACCTTCTCCTCCGCCTCCAACACCACCTCCTCCAGCAACAACCATTGGAAGTCTAGGGGATGGGCTTTGGGAAAAAAGAGGGTTTTCAAAAACTTTGAGAGACCAAAGTGGTGACCTTTCAACTTCTTCAGGATGTGGTGAAGGAAATTCCAGAAAAAGTTCCTTAGGAGATGAAAAGCCTAGAAGAGGAGGAAAAGGGAAGTGTGGATTGGTTTCCTCAAACTTACAAGATGTATAAATAGGAGAACTAATAGAGGATGAATCAGGGTATAAAATATGTTCTTTAGGGTTTCAGAGAACTAAAACCTTTACCTCAAGCAAAAATGAGGTTGACAGAGTATTAACGCTAATGGGTATAGAAGAGGATATTTTGTTCTAGCCATTAGGAGTATCAGTCAAGTCAATCTCAATCTTTATTTTGGGTACAATTACCTCCGGGTTCTCAAACCTAGCCTCGGGTTTACTAGTTGATGCCTTCGTAGAGGGTGCTTGTTTAGAATTCTCTTAAGGGGTTAGTTCTTCAACTGGAACCTTAGCATTAACTTGTGCAACTTTGGGTTGGTATATTTTACCTATTGATGCAGTAGTCGTTTTGAGATATCATTTTGGTTTCAACAACCTTTCGGGATCTAATACAGGTGTGCTCTACTTATGGTATGGATTCTTTCTATTATTCTTTCGACCGAATGTCATTTTATCTGAGGTGGAGTCGCCAAGTGAAAGATAAAAATAATCCTTACTTGTGTATTCAATCTTTGTTCACTATCAAATATAGAATCTTACCTTATTGTTTTCCCAGGAAAAAATAACTTCATTTCTCTGTCCCCAGCAGGGGTGCCAAAAATATGTTGTTCCTGAGATTAAACTTAAGGCTCAATGATTAATGTAAGGCATCAGGAAATTTTAAAGAGAGTGCTTTTAAAGAGTTAGTTTTCTACCTTAGTTATATGAGAAAAAATTCCTTATATGAAATTAACAGTATGGCAGCACAGAGGTCGTATTTCATGTCTGAATCGAAATTGTCATATCGAATGGTGTGAAAGAAAAATTAAAAAATGTTAAACAAAGAAAGGCATCAATTGTTGAAGAGTCTCACCTTGTTGCAGTGGAAGAAAATAGATAGTGTACCCTTGAATAAAGTATAACATACAATAATCCACACATCTTGCAGGTCTTATTTTACTCACAATAAACAAAGAGGAAAAACTACTTACTTAATGAATTACTGATATAATAAGATTACAGTAATTGTGATACTAAATTGCATTTAAACATTTATCAAGGAAATGTTGAGATATGGAAAAACAGAAGAAACACATAACCCAAACTGAACAAAATTTGGAATCTTTTTCTGCACATGTATTAATACTCAATAAGGAGAGTTTTCTCTATTACATTCAGCAAGAAGCATCCCTGAATAGATCTTCAATCTATGTATTTATACAAAATGGTCACAACTCAAAACGGTTGCACTTCTTATAATTAAAAATATCAAATATTTGAAATAAGAAAACAATGCATAGAGAATGATGAGCTTCATTGGCAATCTCTTCTATCTCTTTGTCTGCTATCTAAAATGCTTCCTTTCCTCATTCCTTTAGGTCGGACACATATGTCATCTGATCTTCTTGATAATTTGGCACAACGTCCGGGTCATTATAGCTTTGTTTCCATTTGTCCCTTCATCCATATTTAGTAATGCAATGACACTTTCTTACTTCCTCACCACTGTGCTTTCTTTCTCATGCTCAATGAATTGGTTTCATCTATATAATAATTCCACCACTATTTTTGATGGCTCAATGGTTTCATTCACCTCTAAAATGTATAATTTTTTTCCACTTGAGGTAGTCTTTCTTTGATTCTTTTCACTTCTTGAGTTATGGCATGGGACTATGAACTTGGGTTCACTAGCCACTTATTAATCTTAAGCAGGTCAATCTGTCTCATTTCCTAAATGTATTCCAGAGTTTCTTCCTTGTTCTTCTTAGAATTATGTTGGTTCATTGCAATATCAATTTTCCCCAGGGCCTCCATGATATTGATTCCCTCAAAATCAATCAGTTTTTTGTATAAGAATGATAACTTGTTTTGACAAGCGTCTTTCACCTCCTGTAATAATCTCTTTCTCTCTTCTAAATTCGTTTCCCATACCTTCAGGTCCAAATCACCTCTAATTTGTTCAGAGGTGGAAAGACGAGGAAAATCAGGGACATTATATTTTTGTGCCAAGATGATACCTCTTGAAACTTAGCATGGGTTGAGTGAACTTCTTCTTCCTTAATATAGATATCTTTTAGAGTGAGGTCTACTACCTAGTAACATTTCTGGATGGCATCGACCTTCATGAAAAGATATTGTTGGGCCATTTCTAATTTTTCATTTACCTCCAGTGCTTGATTCTTAAAAGATAATATCTCTACTAATGTACCTTTAGTCAAGTCTAACCTGGCTTGAAATTGATTTATTAACTCCTCTTGTTGAGTGACCAATCCTTTGTTGGCCTGTGAATTTCAATGTAGCTCCTTGAGGTTAGCCTGCAGTTGTTTGATTTGATGTCAGTCATAAGCTCAGATTTGTTCAAAGTCCTGGATCATATTATTCTTTACAATCTGTTCCATGGCCATCATTTGATCTTGCAACTGCCCCAACAATAAGTTTTTTTGTCTTAGTTTCTCTGCTAAATTTTCCATTGACCATTGATTTGTGGTGGAAAAGGCACCCAATGAACATGAAACTTCCTTCATGAATTATGAATCATCACGATTATTTTCATCATATAACATCCTATGCGTTTTGGTTATCAACCCATCCTTCTGCTATGTTTCTCATTTAACAATGGCCTTTCATTTCTTGCTGAAGAAGAAGTTTGAAGGAAGCATGTCTTCGGGAGAAATTGGGGTGAGATCACTTATAAAAATGACTTTGGATCTAGGATTTTCAAAACTAGAATACAAAGGTGTCAATGTAGTAATAGGAGTACCGATCTTCATAGATGGTTGTTTCTCAGCAGTATTGGCAGTAGATGTAGCTGGTGTCGAATGAGATGTATCATTCCCTTTCTTTAGGAAAGCTTTGAGATGAGCCATCACCTAAGGTCTTAGTGGACTTGATAATGAAGATTTTAATTCCTAAGTCAAAACTTCAGAACTCTTTGGGGTTTCCTCAGTGTCCTATTTACCAGAGTTCCTTGATTCAAAACATGGATATACAAATTCATGTGTAGGCAAATTGGTTATTGATTATCCTTGTAGTATTTTAGGAAATTTGTTTCGTTTGTGTCTTTGGAAACTGAGGAAGCCATCCTATTGATCTGGGGACAATGTTTGGAATCTGTTCAGCACCTCCTCATAATACATGACTCCCATTAATATTTCATCATGTGGGGATTTTTCATGCACATATCTCTTCAGGTTGTATTGGGCCAGGTGGTTTTCCATGATTTTGTGTGGGTCATGCCTTTTAAATTCAATGTCAACCAACTTAACATCCTCCAAAGATGAAGCCTCCACCTTGGAATGACTGAAGTCTAATAGTGAAAAAATACCAACCTGGAGAGGAAAGGTAGGCCATACTTTTTTCTGAGCCTCTTTCAGCTCCTTTTTGATCCCCCCTGTCATTGTTTAATAAGATACTTCTCGGCATACTAGCCAATCTGGTAACGATATCGGGAGAGCATGGGGAGGGGTTGAGCATCCAAAAACCCTTATATAAGAGAAGTTTTCTTCAATGAATCAATATGCTAGTTTTCCCAAATTCCCCATGATTCTGTATGAAATTTGAGGGTGTGTGCAACCATATAAATCTATATGGACATGCATTACTACATGGTGGCACATTTCATAGAAGAAATCTTTGGCCCTTTCCTCCCACAACTTGGAATGGTAAAAGTGGATAGGTTTTGCACTGGTCAAGGTCTAGCTCCAATTCATCTGTGGGAAAGGGGTTATCAAGCAAATGGAATCCATGATATATGCAAACATATAGAAAGGGGCAAACTGTCCCTTTGATTTAGCCAATTTGTATTCGGTGAATTTTTTGGCCATATTATCCAACATCTTGGCCCAATTAAAATCATATCCCTTGACCAATTCGTGCATGATCAACACCCATTCCATCGGGAAATGAGTGGGACTCTTCTTCCCAAATATTCTATAGAGCATTATAGCTACATACATCATGTGCGTATCCAACGACGTTGTGGCATACATGTCATGAGTGTCGGCCCTGAACTTCTTTGGGTGCCCCCACTAGGACTTGATTATATCAGGATAACTCTTGTCATATTGTATGCATTCATTTTGCTCAAACTCTAACATAAATGTAGTATTGTAAGTATATTTAGGCTCACGAGACAAATTATACATTACTTGGACGTGTTCTGGTCATAATGAGCCAATGACAACTTTCTGGTGGTTGGTGATGCTCTTGGTTTGGATGTCAAATATCTCCAAGGCCCAGCCTATCATGTCGTTATTTGGCACGAGTCTCAGTCGTGAAGATACCTTGTGTAGCTCTAAATGAGCTATATACATGAGTTTATCTTCATGAGTATCATCCACTTCATTGCCAAAATCTTCTAGGCAATTTATAATCTCATGTTCCAGAATCTCGAACACTTGTGTCCAAGATTTAACAGAGTCTATAGCTCACGACATAGTGTCTGACAAGATGTTTGCATTTGGATTTAAACCTTTTCCTACTGTGGTAGTATTCTTCATCATCATCCGTGATGCCATGATATTGATAGAACAAAATGAGGTCACATGTTGCAGAGGAATTGCATGACCTTCTCAATCAGATAAAACTTGCTACTTTGCAAAAGCTGGAAATGAAATTCAAAATTGAAGTATTTTATTCACATCAGATGCATTGATTCAAGTATATTTTTACTGATGAAAATTTTATTAACTTTAATGGAAATATCTACCTAGCGATCCACACTCTACATTTGAATCATTACCTTTAATTATTCATAAATGCCATTAATATTCGATGGTTCATGTTTAGGAGTTTTGGATGAAACAGAGTTGAAATTTATTGAATCATGAATCCGCCAAAGGTTAATCATGAGATAACCTATTTTAAAATATTAATTAATCATGTTTAACTTCAAGTGCTTCGGATATTCGGGATTCATGTTTTTTAGATGTAGCTCGAGAAGAAATCCCCGAAACCCAAAACTGCAAAATGATTAATTATCTGATAATCACTTTTAAGTTTTAATTAATCATATTTAACTTTATGTGCTTTGAAAATTTGGACTTCGGAGATTTTAGGATCTGATGAAGACTAAACATTCGAACCCCGAAGTGCGAATTCATTAATTATATCTTGACCAAGATTAACTTAATTAATTAAAATTTAATACTTCACCATTTTAGTGCTTCGTGGATTTGCGAATTAGATCTTTGTTATATTTTTGAAGGGTCATCTCCCGTAGTGATGTGTCGAAGATGACGTTATTCTATATGGCACATCGAGAATAGGGAGGTGCCATGTGTTACATAGAATTGTATGAATCTTCAAATGAAAATTTTGGAAATGGGTGCCACGTGTCAACCCAGGGAATATTCAAAGGATACATGTGTACTATGAATTGTGTCCTTTAAAGGTTTATGAAAAGTTATGAACAAACACTTTTCGGTTTTGGGTCTTTTATCATTAAGACTTACCAAAATGCTCGAAGCGCGAAGCTCCAGAGCGATCGTTAGTGATTTACCTGTTTAACAATTAGGCGGCTCCAAAACTCTAGGAAAAATAGGATCATTCGATCAAATAGGGAAACTTCATCAACGATGGATATCATGCACGCCTCATTATTAATTAACCAGAAATGAATTTGATTGAAATTTTGAAAGTTATTTTCTGAGTTACCACTTTGGGAAAGGTTATATTTTCATGAAGTGGAAAAAGATCAAAGTTTAAGATTATATGTGTTCCAACAGAGGGAATGATGGTATCTTGCAGTGGCGATGGGGCTTGCTCAGAAATGATAGTTGACTATGCACAGGCTTCCGGGTCAGGTTCATTTGTGATATTAATCATAGTATAGGTAGCATGAGTGGTTGCCTTGGTATGAGGTAAAGTTGTGGATATTGGCTGTGGGTTTATGAATTTGGTAGGGGAAGCACTTGTTCAAGATTTATTTATTGAAATATATCCTTTGAATGTGATAACTAGGATCTTGTTAACATCCTTACCTGATAGTATTGCCTATTATGGAAGATGTAGAAATAGTGGCAACATCCTCTTCTTTCCATGCAGGGGTTGATCTTCCTCTTCTTATAAATATGTCGACATTTGAGCCTTCTATTTCTTCTCTACTGTGCCGGAACTCGGCCCTGCTTCTTCATCCTGTCCCTTTTTCTTCAAGAGCTCTGTTGGCAAGAGGTAGTGCATACCTGACTTGTGAGGGTTTCTCTTGATTTCATTCCATGACATAAATTCTTTGTCAAAAGCTTCTTCCTCAATGTAAAATTTTAGCAGCCTTGTGTGGAATTCCTTGGGCTTCACATGCCTTGATGAGACAAAGGTATATTGGTGATTTAGTCCAAATCCTATATTCCTTGTGTTGAGATTCAATAGCTCCCATGGTATATGCAACCACTAAGTTGTGTCTATAAGATGGTTATACCATTTAAGGAATATCACATTGTTGAACTCCATGTTCTCTGAATCTAAACTTGCATTCCAAGGTTCTAAAATGTTTGCAAGGTTCCCCTTGTCTACAGGTTCCAACAAACTTCCTATGGGTGGCCACCACTTCCACATTTAAAATTATATGAGTAGGTATCCATAAGTAAAGTTTCCTCCTTTTCCCTGAGCTTCCTCACAAGCAATAAGGAGTTCCTCTAATAAGTAGCTACACTAGTTAAACACTGCTCCATTTGCATGAAATTCTGCTACTAAGAGAATGTCTAAAGTGCATTCACCCTTATAGTAGGAGCACATGACCTTACTGGAAATAAGATAACATGTTGTCTGGACCGTCTCTGGAATAATCTACTCAATATTCATTGTGCGCCTGCCTCTCTAGGTGTGGAATTTCTCATACAAGTTGAATTCTCCCTTATTTTTCCCATGCTTGCTTGGGCCTTGGAATACCTTAGACACATTCTCACCCTCTAGGGACAATCTAGTGAGTTGTTGGATTTCCTCTGCATGAATTGGTTATCTTCTATCAAGTCATGAGCTCTTTTCATGCACTCAAATGATCAAAAATTTGGTGCACCGCGCAACTTCATCAGTGTTCCTGAAGACCGATAGATCCCTGAGGTGCATAATAGTGGAATTGAACAAATTGATGAAGTCCAATTTTGGGAAAAAATGCATGCCCCCTATTGAGTCTGCATCCAAGTCCCAAAGCACACTAATATTCATTTGAGGAAATATTACTTGGTTAGTCAGGTTGAGGTCGAGGAGTTTTGTTTGTTTGGCCTTTTGCTTAATATTTCCCATGACCTCGACCCTGGGATCAAACGATTCGTCTGGAATTGCCTCTTTGGGAGTCGAACTTTGACCTCCTACTATTCTCAGCATGTTGTCTCTGAAGCACTAGTAAACTAGATGAGTTGGGGGTTGGGGTTGCGACTAGGGAGTGGAGGACTTTTCAGAGTGTGTGAGGGTGCAGATAGATCAAGAACAAAGGGTAGCTGAAATAACCAGTGATTCTCATGCCTTGGGTTCACAAAATCGTATAAATGAGATAACTCAAGATCCCTTTAGTCACTCATAAAGAAACTCATAATTAGGCCAACAATGAAATCTTAGGCTCAGGTGTCTAACAAAACTGATAATGGGGTAAAACCCCTGAGGTGATATTGGATTTAATAAGAAAATTGATAGGGATGTGGTCGACCTAAGGGAATTACCATTTTAACAGTTGAGAATCATGATGGGGATATCGATGGAATCCATGCATATCATGCATTTATGGCTTGATGGAACGTTCTGATAGGTTATTGTAGTTACCATAAAGGGTATGATTGGGAATGATACAAATGGTACTTGGGTTGTAATATAGTTTGGATTCACCCCCCAGACCACAATGAGGGTCTCCATCATGTTTAATGACCTCATTTACTGGAATGGTGAATCATCCAACCTTGTGTGACTGAGTAAGCATCTATGCACATAAGAAACACTTAGACTAAAAAAAAAAAAATCATATGTTGCGGTGCCACTGTGCACACTCTAAAGTTATTACATGTATTAAAGAAATTACAAAAAAACAACAGCTAACTATTGTACAATATCCCTTGGACTTGAGCAATAATCCTTTGGTTCAAACATGAGAAATGTAGGGCTTCAAGCGAGCGCCATTCATTGAACCTGGTTGAAGGATATCGTCTAGTTGCGCTAGCTTGACTGCATCAGAGTGTCAGATTTCCACAACTATGAATGGGCCCAACCAAGGCATACACAAATTTCCTGGATGTTTTTGATACTGACTGTCATAGAGTAGTACCTTATCCCCTTGTGTAAATATTATGGACTTAATGTGCCTATCGTGCCAAGCTTTTTGTCTAGCTTTCTCAACTGACTAGTAAAAATCAGCTAAAAATCTCACTTCCTCAAGTTCCTGCAAGTCTGCGATCCTTTGTGTAACCGATTCATCATCTATCAATTGTGTAGCCTATGCTATATAGAGGCTAGGGGTGATAAACTATGTAGGTACAACAACTTCCTTCCAATAAGCCAACTGAAATGGGGTATACTTGTGTAGCTTCTTTGTTGTAGTCCTGTAAGCCCATAAGACTACTGGAACTCTATAATCCTAGTCTTCCTTATTTGCATGTCATACTTTTGTCAATCCTCTTTCTAGAATTTTATTGAATGCCTCCATTGTATCGTTATCTTATGAATGATAGGGACTGCTCTTATGGTGTTGTATAAGGAATTATGTCATCAAATTTGTGATTGTGTTGTTGATAAAGTGACTACCTTGATCATTGGTTAGGATTCTAGGGCATCTAAACTGAGTAATGAAATTTTCAAAAATGAATCTTGCAGTTGTATCTGTCAAACAATCTTGAACTGCCTCTGCTTCGTCCCATCTCGTGAGGTAACGAGTTTCTATAATGATGTATCTAGCCTTTGACTGCTTATTCGGTGGGTTTATTGGTCCAATAATGTCAAAAACCCACTTCTCAAATTCCTAAAGTGCTCTAACTGGCTGAAGGGGTAATTCATCTCTTTGTGATGGCTTCCCTACTCTTTGGCAGGTGTCATAAGATCTAGAATAAGTTTTATCATCTTTAAATAACATATCCCACCACAATCCATATTGAAGTACCTTATGTGTGGTATCTTTACCTACAACATGTCCTCTTGTAACTCCATTTTGGCATTCCCACGTGATATCTTTCCTTTCATGGCTCAATACACATTCCCTGAGGATGCTGTCTAGTCCCAACTTCTAAACTTGTCCCAGAATCCATTGTTAGTCTTATACTCAAACCACAATATGTCATTTTTGGGTTGCGGAGTAAGTTTATAGGAAGGTCCCTATACTAATGAAGACAACAATGTCTTCAAGATACTCTGGGATGACCTCAATTTGGAATAGCTCTACATCTAGGAGATGATCATCCACTTCTCCACAAATTTCCCCTGATTCCAACCTCAAAAGGTGATCTTGAACTACATTTCATCTTCCAGGTTTGACAATTACTTTGAATGAAAACTCTTGAAAGAGAAGTAACCAACTACAAATCCTTCCCTCAAGGATTGTTTTATTGGCTAGGTACTTCAACGCAAAGTGGTCAACCAAAAACTTTAACTGAGAGCCTAAAAAATATTGTCTAAACTTTTGCAATGCATAAATCATAGCTAGACCTTCCCTTTCAGTGGTTGTGTATTTATGTTCATCTTGCGAAATCTTTCTGCTAGAAAAATTGATAGGGTGGTCCATATTTCCTTCCCCTGATTGTGCTAAGATGACTCCCAGGGTGATTCTTGATGCATCCACATGCACATGGAATTCGATTTCCCAAGTGGGGAATATCAAGATAGGTGTAGTACTTAGTTTTTCTTTGAGGATGTCAAATGCTTTGTCACATTCTTATGTCCACCAAAATATTTCAGACTTATTCAGTAATTTTTCTAGAGGTACAGTGACATTTGCATATCTTTTGATGAACCTGCAGTAATATCATGTATGTCCCAGGGTCGAGTAAAACATTTTAGCACTTGTAGGTGATGGCATGTTTAGAATGAACTCAACTTTAGCTGGGTCTACCGGGACTCCTTCACGACATAAAATATGTCCTAGCAGATTTCCATGTGGTACATAGAAGATACACTTCCTTAGGTTCAAAGATATATGCAATTCCCAACATCTATCAAATATTAAATGGAGTATCCCTACATGTTCCTTTAGTAGGTTGTATATTGTCCAATTATCCATGTAGACCTCTACGAACTTATGGATGAACTCTCAAAAATTTTCTATCATGATCCGGGAGAAGACTACAGGGGAATGATTTAAGCCAAAGGGAATTATGTTGTATTCGAATCACCCCCATTTAGTTATCAATATGGTATTATTCTTTTCTTCCTCTGTAATTTAGACTTGGTGATATCCTGAGAATCCATCTGTAAACGAATAAGATTCTTTTCCCGTAATCTAATCTAACACTTCATCACTGAAAGCTGTTGAAAATGGATTGTGCACACATGAAAAATTCAGAATTTTGTAGTCCACATAGACTCGAATGTCTTTTGTATCCTTCTTGTTCTGTATATCTATGGGGCTAACCCACACTGCTTCTTCGATTAGAAAAATAAGCCCTGTCGTAAGCATTTTTTCTACTTCCTTCTTGACCTTCTCTTTTATTTTATGATTAAGGTGGTATGGTATGTTCTTCAAAGGTTTTGAGTCGGTTTTTAACTTGATATTCATTTCTCCCATGGCTCCTTTTGTACCTTTTAGTTCTGTGAACGTTTTTGGGAACAAGTCTTCATACTCCCACAACAAGTTGTGGACTTCATTCATAGTCTGATCATCCTAGTAATATCATATGCAAGCTATCTTAGGATTCTCTTTAATCCCTATATTAACTTTCCACAACTTTAGTGGATGGTTATAGGAGCTACAAGTGTGACTAGATATAGTATCCTAAATCTCTCTACTGCCTTATGTTTCTTCAATAGTTATTTTTTTGATTTCTTCTAAGTCATTGAATTTTTCCAGGTCTTTATCAACTTTAAAACAAGCTATAGGTATCTTATCGGATTCGTGACTCGGACTAGAATGAAGAAATTGAACATGGTAAACACATACTATTGGGCTTGGTATTTGTTTCCAAATGTTAGTAAAAAGCATTTCTCATACTCTTTGAAGGACTGTGTTTAGCTCAAGGTACTTGTGAAGGAGAATTCCTTGCAAAACTAGTCTTTTAAGTTCTGCCAACAACTTGTTTGTATTTTTTCTCTTCATGTATGTACTAGGATTTTTGGATTGGACCCAACGAGTGGAGAAATACTTGAACCCATAGTTGATAGGGTACTTCCACAACTCGCCATGTTTTAAAATAGTTCTCAATATGCACTTTGGGATTAAACTGTCCATCAAATAGTTACACATCTTGAAAATCTATATGCATCTCTTCTTTCAGTTGATACCTACTTTGGAATCTACATCGGATGGCTTGCTTCATGTCTTCCCACTCCATAATCAAGGCTCTTTGAGTGGCCCACCATCTAGCGGGGGTATCCTACAAGGATAAGTCAAGAACCAAGATCCTTTTATATGTCGTTATTTTCTCTGTTGTTGTAACCTAGGTCTACATCCCTGCTCTTTTCCTTCCTTTACCCTATAAATTCATCAATGTTGAGTTTCTTGATTGCATGCTTAGCTCATTTTCTACTTTTTAATTATTCATCTTCATGGCCCCTATTTGTTGTTCCTTATTTTCACCATCGTTTTTCCTTTGATAGAGGGTCACATGTTCTGGTTTTAGTTTCAAACACTCATAATCATAGTTTCCACTAACTGAGCATGTAGCAGGTCCACCAAGTCTTTGATGGGTGTGCAGGAGATATCCAGGTTCAACAAATCTATTGAAAACTCAATAAGATTCTGCAAAAGCTAGCAACAAATCAATTTAGAACATGTCAGACTCAAACTACATGAAAACATCGGGACAAATTGATGGACGATGAAGATCTGGTGTTGATGTAAGATCGATGGTTCCACTGGTATTTGGGGTTTCATAATGTGGATAAAATAATTTTTGTTACGGATTTCCTAACTCCCTTGCTAATCCCTATCGAAGGCATCCCCATCCTCCAAATCAACAATCCTCACTTGATTTCGGACCCCCTCGACCATTCTACCTTTAACGGTAGGGGAGGGGGTCTGAAAAAGTGGTTTCCCCATGCTTGGGCCCACCTAACGTGGTGCCTCCTCATGATTTTTCACCCCCCCATATCTAATCTGCTTACAACCTACCCCCCCTCTGGAATCCTGCAAGACTACCTCCCAATATCGCCCCTCTCACTGTGCACCATCTATCCTCCATGCATACTCCCATCACCTCCCGTATATCCAAACCCTCTTCTCACCACATGCTAACTATCACCTCCCTCCCGCATGTCATCCCACGTCACTGCCACTCACATTCCCAATTCCTCTCTCCACATTATTTGCATACGTGTGGTACACATCCACTTGTATCATCTCCCATTGGATGCTTGACTCCATGTATCCCTCCAAAACCATTGGGATGATGACCGTTCTAGCAAAGATTTTCCAAAGTATAGATGGTAGCTGATGAGTCGAAACAAAGTGCACTTAACAGTCGAGAGCTATGTCATAGATAGAGGGTTATGTCTCGGTCTCAGTTACAGATCACTCTAGAAATTTAGTAAAGGAGAAAAATATCTACCCATACAAGTAATTACCCTCCAGAAGCATCAAATAGCTCACAGGCATGCCAGGGCTTGATATAGAACTCTATTTCATCACTCTTAGTTTTTCCACTAATCACAATTCACCCAGTGCATGCATTAGTTCAATCTCTGAGACAGTAGTAGTTTTTAGTTAATCAATTCCATAGTTATTTTAGATTAAATTAATAAGTGGTCTTTTGTGCATGATAAGAACCACTCTCTTGGTTAAATTAAGTGTGAAGAGTACATTTTTGTACTCGATGCAATGTTTTAGTAGAATTAATAATTTGTTCTAAAATCAGTTATCTAGAGTTAGGTATTAGTCCCAGATGGACGAGAAGCTCTAGAACTCTATTAAATATGCAGTCTTTGTATGTTTTAAGGGTTTGGAGTTTTGGAAGGAAAGTAGATGCATCAGAGGAATCGGACCTGCTTAGTTAAGTGGAAGTTTTTCTACCTAGTGAATATATGTTGATGACAGTTATGTTCTGTTACTCAAATCCTTATGTGTTGATTCTTATCTTAAATGCAGATTTTTTTATGTGTGTGATGTACATTTCATTATTCTTTCAGCTATTGTTTTATTTTATCTTTTTTGATCATGCAACATGTTATACAACTATTGTTCAATGAAAGATCCACTATTTTTGCAACATGTTGAATGATTTGCATCTATATGTGTGTCTAAGTCTTGAGATATTATTGTAAGTCTTAGTTTTCACACAACAAGTGATTCATTGCATTACTTGTTGTTATTGTCTATGTTTTTTTTGCATACCCCCAATTGTCATTTAATACCCATACCATTAGCAAAGGAGAACCTACTTTTATACTGTGTGGTCTGTCCTACTAGAGAACCATATTTGTAAACCTGTCCATATGCTTACCAACAAAACATACTTGTAAAAAAACAATCATTACAAACTTGAGGTGGCCTATATTTTCCCTTTAGCAGTCAAGTGCAGACTTTAGGACCAACATCTTCTGGCACCATTGTCGAGGAGCGGAGTAGCGAAATAAATTTCCCTAGGAGAATGAAATTTATTAACTCTGACCTTTGATGGTGAACAAAGACTAGACATAGACAGACTTCCATCTTTCATCTAAGGACTTCGCTGAGTATAATTTACAAAATAAATATTGGCGCGCAAAAAAGGATTCAACATATCCAAATCTAAAAATAGTAAATCCAAGAAGGCTCAATCTGACCCTGGGAATAACACAGGAGCTTCTGAGCTAGAAAGGAAACTAAGAGAATCCACCCTATATTAGAGATATACCTCCCCCCTCAAGGGTAAAGTTGCACACAAAGAGCCTATGTCTAATCACAATCACAAGCAGTTTGAATTTGCTAGCCCTGAAAATCATAATTCCAAAGAAGCTCAAACATCTCTAACTCCTTATTCTACCTCGTCATTCAGTCCTACATTCACCCTTGTATATCCCATAAATATTTAGATTCCTATTATTCAAGCCATGGTTGTTAATAGGTTGGATGTCATAATTGTTTCCAGATATGCACCCCTAGTGTTGCCTATAGGATTACATGCACTCCCAGCCACAAATTACATGAAATATTTACCAAGATATAATGGGGAAGGTGAGGTAACTACTAAGGAACATATAGTAGCCTTCTATAGCTTTGTAGACAACTTTAACATTGATTTTGCATATGTGTGGATGAGGTTGTTCGTACATAGTTTGGATGGGGAAGTCAGAAAATGGTTCAGGGGTCTTCCTCCAGCCTCCATTGCAGATATTTAGGTGTTGGATAAAACTTTCATAAAGCAATGGGGAGATAGGAGAGATTATCTCTACTACATCGCCGCATTTGGGGCCCTAAAGAGAAAGAATAGTGAATCTATTTTAGATTTCACCAAGAGATTAAAAAAGATGTATGGTAGAATCCCATATGAGATCAAACCAACTGAATCCTCTTCCAATATCACTTATGCCAATGTATTTGATGCAGATTTATCCCTCCTACTGAGAGAGAGAAGACCCACCACATTGTTGTCCATGCAGGAAGAAACCATTGAGGTCGAATCTAATATCTTGGCATCAAACAGATTAAAAACCAGATCTAATAAAGATAAGAAGAAACAGAGAGAGGATTCCCCTTCCTCCTATAATCTAGCCACATCTGATCCAAAAATTTATGAAATGACCAAAAATTTGAAGGATCTGACATATGAAATAGCTAAGCTGAAGTGGGAATCTAAACAGGTAAACAATGATTTTCAAGGGGCTAGAAATAGAAATCCAAACCAATTTAGAAGGCTTAATGTTGCTCCTAAAATAATGCAAAGAGAAAGGATTAATATTGATGATCAAAGGGTAGTGCCTCCTTTCCAAAACAATCAGATTGAAGAGACGGATGAAAACAATGATGTTATGGATGAAATTGTTGTGATTTTCAATGAAACAAATTATTATACCTATCATTTAACACAACAATAATATCAAGTAGTGCAACTGTCAAATCAGTTTGATATTTAGATCGGAGAAGAGGGAGTTATTCAAGGCCAACCCAAGAAGAAATACGATTTCACGATGAGAGAAGGGCCTCCCAAAGCCAATACCTCTGATAAAAAAAAACAAGTTGAGGCTCCTCCTAAGCCAAATCCAAGTAAAGGTATGTCATATAAAGCTCAGCCACTGCCCCCACCTAAACTTGAAGTCCCTGAAATAAAAGAAGTTGATAGGCCACCAACTTATTTTAGCCTAGAACATGAATTGAGCAAGATCAAGATCCCTGTGCCTTTGACATAATTAATGAAGAATGGACCTTTCAAAAAATCTATCATGAAGGTTCTGCAGCCAACTGCCCCTACTGTATCTTCTTATGTAATCAGTTTGCAGGATGAAAACCCATCCATTACAGTGGGTCCACACATTGAGGATGGCTCTGATTCTTCTCCACCATTATACATATCTTTAAATGTTCATGACAAGATCCTGCATAATTGTCTTATGGACTCAGGAGCCTCACACAATGTTATTCCCAAAGTTATTATGGAAGAACTAGGTTTGGAGATCACCAAACCTTATGAGGACCTGTACTCCTTTGATAATAAGAAATCAAAATGTCTCGAACTGATAAAGGATATGGTGGTTTCATTGGCACAATTACCCATCAAGAGTGTAGTGATGGACATTGTTGTGGCTAATTTCCCCCAAAGTTTGGTATGCTCTTATCCAGGACTTGGGCTAATATGCTTGGAGGATCATTACAAATGGACCTCACTTATGCCACCATCCCTGTGTTTGGAGGAGAACATAGGAGGCTATATAGAGAGGTGAGGTTGGCCTACATTGTTAGTGACCATCATACCCCAAGCAATCACCCAATTTATATTTTTGAGGATGAGATCGGCTCATTTGTTTTTCATTTAAATGAGTATGAACCCGAAATATCAGTCAACCAAAACAGAGACCAGCCACTGACAAATTAGCAAAACAAAGTATGGAAGATGTATTTTGATGACTCTTCATCAAAGGAAGTACTTGGTACACGTATACTCCTCATTTCCCCTTAAGAAGAGGTAATCACACTCTCTTTTAAGTTGGAGTTTGAAACTACCAATAATATAGCCGAATATGAAGCTCTAGTACTGGGACTGAGGGCTACCAAATACATGGCCATTGACTTTCTAGCAGTTTTTCGTGATTCTGAGTTGGTAATCAATCAAGTGAGAAACATATATCAAGCTAAACAATAGAGGCTCAAGAAATACAAAAAATAGGTATGGGATCTAATCGATAATTTATTTCTACCATTTAACATTTCCATCATTCCCAAAGAGCAGAATCAAAGGGCATATTCTTTGGCCCTAGCTTCCATTACTTTCAATCCTCCCATTGGCCCAAATATTAAATATCAGGTGGAGATAAGGCATAGAAAATCCATACCAGACAACATAAAGCACTGGAAAGTATTCAGTGATGATCTAGAGTTGCAGAGATTTATAAACACCATTGATGAATTCTCCAATATCTCAATTGATCAAAGAAGTAAAGAAGGTGAAAATGAGGAATTAGAATATCAACAAACATCTCATTTGTTGAAGACAGTAGTCGAGCATGATATTGTGAATATGAAAACCAATCGCATTCCAAGAGGACTAGTGCCATTAGAAAGGTCATTTGATAGTAATGATGTTTATAAAGAAGCTTCCATGAAGGATGGGCAAGAATAGATAACAAATCACAACGTTGGGACCATTGAGAATCCCAACATCATCAAGTTTTCCAAAGAAATAGATGCATAACAAAAGGGCAGGTATGTTAGTCTCATAAAAAAGTTTTCTAATATTTTTTCTTGGTCCTATGAAGATTTGAATGCTTTTGACAATAACATCATCCAACACAAGATCCCCTTAAAGGTTGGCTCCAAGCCATTCAAACAGAAGATTTGGCAATTTAATCCCTTGTTAATGTCCATAATTGAGAAAGAGATAAAAACAATGTTGGATTCCAAGATTATTATACCATTGAGGTACTCAAATTGGGTGGCCATATTAGTACTTGTAAGGAAGAAAAATTGGGATATACGCTTGTGTGTTGATTTCAAAAATATCAACAACTGTTCTCTGAAGGAAAATTACTCCCTCCCCAAGATGGATCATATTTTACAGAGGGTGGTAGGTGCACACAAGATTTCCTTGTTAGATGGATACTCTAGTTATAACCAGATAGAAGTGTGTGAAGAGGATAAAGAAAAAACATCATTCCCCACCCCATGGGGAAAATTCATGTATGAGAATATGCCCTTTGGGCTGATGAATGCAGGGGATACTTTTTGGAGGGCCATGGACATATATTTCATGGGGGAAAAGGAAAAATTTATGGTTATATACTTGAATGACATCACAATTTTCCCAAAGTCTGATGATGAATATTTGAAGCATCTAGAGCAGGTTTTCAGGAAATGCAGGAGATATGGAATATCTCTCAGTCCTAGGAAGTCTCACTTTTCCAAGCCAGAAGGAAATCTCCTAGGCCATATCATATCAGCAGAAGGTATAAAAATTGATCCAAGGAGGGTTTGTTCCATTCAAGAAATTAAGATCCCCAAAAATAAAAAGGTTGTCCAATCTTTTATTGGCAAGATAAACTTCCTTAGACATTTTGTGCCAAATTTTGTTGAAATTATGAAGCCTATCACTAACATGTTGAAGAAATATGATGTAATAAAATGGTCACTAAAGGAAAAATAGGCACTCCAAAGGATCAAGAAAGGTTTAGTTGAAGCCCCTATATTATCCATCCCTGACTATACCAAAGATTTCTTCATCTTCTCCTTTTCCTCGAAGGATACCATTGTTGTTGTGCTACTTCAGAAAAATGAAGAAGGACATGAGAATCCCATAGTATTTTTTATCATATCCCTCTGAGATGTTGAGATGAAGTATGATACATTATAGAAACAGTCTTATGCACTGGTCAAAGAACTAAAATCCTTCAGGTTTTATCTGTTACAATATATCATAACAACCTTTGTTCCTAGCAGCAGTATCAAAGAGATTCTGGTCCAACCAGACAGTGAGGGAAAAAGAGGGAAGTGGTTTGTCAAACTATTTGAGTATGACCTGCACATAAATCCAAGCAAGATGATCAAAGGAAAAGGAATTTCCAGGTTGTTGTCAGAATCAAACTGTAAGGCGCTATAATTGCATCAAATCTTCACCCAATCAAACGCACCCATCATACAACCTAGACAAGACAACTTACAAGTATTTGAAAACTACTCATGTTCACCTTGGTATAAAAACATCATTTACTTTCTACATCATTTTGAATGTCCACCAGATGTGAAGAAGACAAAGGCCGGGTCTCTCAAGTTGAAGGCTATCAAATTCTGAATTTCAAGCAAGAGCTTGTATTGGAGGGATCCTTCTGGCATCCTGTTAAAATTCCTTGATGAAAATGAAGCCAAACAAGTCACGGAAGAAATGCAAAGAGGAGTATGTAAAGGGAACCAACATTGGAAGGTCGCAACTCTGAATATCCTAAGGGAAGGGTACTACTGGCTCACCCTTTTCTCTGATGTATTTGCTACTGTCAAGGCCTACAATGAGTGTCAAATATTTGTAGGAAAAAAAAAGTTACTATCACTACCCCTAAAACCTATCACTGCTGGTGGTCCATTTCAGAAATGGGGGTTAGACTTCATAGGATAGATAAATCCACCCTCTAGTGGACAACACAAGTGGATCCTCTCTACCACTGACTAATTCACCAAGTGGATTGAGGTTGTGCCCACCAGGAATGCCACTGACAAGGTAATCATGAATTTCCTGGAAACTAATATTTTTTCCAGATTTGGTTTCCCCATCAATCTAGTAATAGATAATGCCCAAGCATTCAAGTCCAAAGTAATGATTGAATTTTTTGGCAGTCGTAACATTTTCTTTACACATTCCACACCCTATTACCCTCAGGTAAATGGCCTGGCAAAATCATCAAATAAAACTCTCATCGGGATTATTAAGTTGTTTACTAAAAAAAATAAATCCTAGAACTCTAAAATCAAGTATGCTTTATGGGATGACCGAATCAACACCAAGAGATCTTTGGGAACCTCACCATTTCAACTTGTTTAAGGCACAGATGTTTTTTTTCCCACCCAGCTTGGTATACCAGTCCTAAATTTATTACAAGAAGATATTGAGGAACCCAATGACATCCAAAGAAGAATCTTCCAGATTATAGAAGTTCAATAAAAAAGAGAAGAACTAGATAAAAGGGAAGAAGCATACCAGAGTAATATAAAATCAATCTTCGACAAGAAAACAAAGAAGGTGATATTTCAAAAAGGTGACTTGGTATTAAGGTGTGATGCCAAAAGGGATGACAAGTCCAAGCAAGGTAAGTTTGACAACCTATAGTTTGGCCCTTTTAAGGTGGTTGAGGTTCTGGGAAATAACACATCTATCCTGCACAATCTAGATGATATAGAGATCTTCGGAGACCCAGTAAATGGACACTTCCTAAAAAATTATTTTTTTTAAGTATGAGGGAAAGTCCCTCTTGTAACATAGATGCTTCCATTTTAGTTTTTCATTTGATTACTTATTTTTTCATGAATAAAGACTCCATAGCCCAACAAAGGCACTAGGGTGTAGTTGTAGTTTTTGATTCAATAAGATGCATGGTTGAGGAATGATAGTAGATGCACAGGGTCGACAGATAGAAACAGAGGTAAGTAATGGAAGGTGAGAACATTTATTTAATCCCAAGGAGCTGATCTACATTTCTTAGCACCTTGTAGGGATGTGTTATCCCCAGTTGGATCCAAAGTTGTAACCCGGGTCTACATCCCTGCCCTTTTCCTTCCTTTACCCTATACATTCATCAATGTTTAGTTTCGTGGTTTTTTTCTTAGCTCATTCTCCACTGTTTAATTATTCATCTTCATGGCCCCTATTTTTCATTGCTTATTTTCACCTTTGTTTTGCCTTTGATAGAGGGTCACATGTTCTGGTTTGAGTTTCGAACACTCATCATCATAGTTGCCACTAATTGAGCATGTAGTAGTTCCACTGACTCTTTCGTGGGTGTGCAAGAGATATCCAGGTTTAAAAAATCCATTGAAAAATTAATAAGCTTTTGCAGAAGCTAGCAATCAGTTCAGGCAATGTCAGACTCGAACTACATGAAAACAATGGGCTGACTTGATGGATGGTGAAGATCCGACATTGATGTAATATCGACGGTTCCCGTGGTATTAGGGGTTTCATAATGTGGATAAAAGACTTTTTGTCATGGAGTGCCTAATTTCTGTGCTAATCCCTATTGGCAGCATACCCATCCTCCAGATCAACGCTCCTCACTAAACTTTGGACCCCCCACACCCTACCTTTCTACCTTTAACAATAAGAGCGGGTCTAGAAAAGTGGTTTCCCCATGCTCGAGCCCACCTAACGTGGTGCTCCTCATGATTTCGGATCCCCCCACTCTAATCCACGTACCACCTACCCCCCCTTCTAGAATCCTGCCAAACTACCTCCCGATACTTCCCCTCTCACCGTGCACCATATGTCCTCTACTCATACTCCCATCACCTCCTATATATCCAAACCCTCCTCTCACCAAATAATAACAATCACCTCCCTCTCACATGTCATCCCACGTCACTTCCACTCACATTCCTGATTCCTCTCTCCATGTCATATACATCCACTTATATCATCTCCCATTGGATTCTTGACTCCATGCCTCCCTCCACAACCATTGGACTGACAAATTTTCCAGCAAATATTTTTGAAAGTATAGATGGAAGATAATGAGTCGAAACAAAGTGCACTTAACAACCAAGATATTTGTTGCAGACAGAGGATTATGTCTCAGTCTCAGTTACCGATCACTCCACAAATTCAGAAAAGGAGCAAAAGATCTTCCCATATAGCTAGTTACCCTCCAGAAGCATCAAACAACTCACAGGCATGTCAAGGCTCAATACAAAACTTTATTTCATCACTCTTAGTTTTTCCTCTAATCGCAGTTCCTCCAGTGCATGCATCAGTTCAATCTTTGAGACAGTAGCAGTTTTTAGTTAATCAATTCTAGAGTTATTTTAGATTAAATTAATAAGTGGTCTTGTGTGTGTGATAAGAACCACTCTATTGGTTAAATTAAGTGTGAAGCGCACATTGTTGTACTCCATGCAATGTTTTAGTTGAATTAATCATTTGTTCTAAAATCAGTTATCTAGAGTTAGGTCTTAGTCCCAGATGGACGAGAACCTATACAACTCCGTTAAATATGCAATCTTTGTATGTTTTAAGGGTTGGGAGTTTTGGAAGGAAAGTAGAAGCAGTAGAGGAATTGGACCTACTCAGTTAAGTGTAAAGTTTTCTACCTAGTGAATATATGTTGATGACAATTGTATTCTCTTACTCAAATCCTTATGTGGTGATTCTTATATTAAATGCAGATATTGTGATGTGTGCGATGTACATTTCCCTATTATTCCAGCTATTGTTTTAGTTTATCTTTTGCTAATTATGCAACCTATTATATAGCTATTGTTCAATGAAAGATCCAATATTTTTGAAACCCGTTGAATGATTTTCATATAGATGTTTGTCTAAGTCTTGAGATATTATTTTAAGTCTTATTTTTCACACAACAAGTAATTCATTGCATTTCTTGTTATTATTGTCTATGTTGGTTTTTTCATACCCCCAATTGTCATTTAATACCCATACCATTAGAAAAGGAGAACCTACTTTTGTATTGTTTGGTCTGTCTTTCCAGAGCACCATCTTTGAAAACATTTCCTTATGCTTAGCAACAAAACCTACTTGTAAAAAACCAATCATTACAAACTTGAGGTGGCCTTGATTTTCCCTTTAGCAGTTAGGTGCAAAATTTAGGACCAACATCTTCCATGCTGGTAAGAAAAATATCTACCTCTAAGGTACCATCATATGTTTGGTGTTCTCTGACCTCAGTTCCAATCCATCTAGTTTTTATGAAAGTTGTGCATCGTCTTGAGAATCATTCGTATGAGCCTTGTTTCCAACTGTCAAATGCTAATTCTGAATCCTTGTTAGCAGACTATATGATTATCCAACTTATTGATCCATCCATAGTGGGATTTGTATAATTATATCTTGTTCTTGTTGTTATGGTGTATAATTGGTCAAGAGCATCTAATTCCATATTTTTTTACATCAATTTAGTGTATCTAGGCCCTAAATAAAGATCTAAGGGTTGAACCACTTTTATCCCATCTACTTCAAATGTCATGGTGTCCTTCTTTAGATTAATGATAACATAGTTTTCTTATGCCCAATTATTTGCAAGTAGAGAAGGGTAGGGATCCTTATCTCCCATGATTTCAATTACTTCGAAATTGGTTGTGGTTTTAACTCCCACAACATCTATTTCTACATTTTCTAACCTTCCTACTGGGAAAATGCAGTACTGGTTCGCCATTCTCAACTGGATGGGAAGATACAGTAGCTGAGGTTTCCCAAAGATTCCCAAGTCTTTTTGGATAGGATGTTGACATCAGATCACAAATCTAGCATGACATATTTAATTTCAAAATCATCTAGCTAGGATTCTAACCTAAATTATTTTCCTGTTCACACCTTTCTTCTTTGTATTCTTTGGGTACTCTTCTCAGGGAGGTTGGTCATTATGGTGGCTTCTGGGGTTCCCTCGTTTCCCAATATTAGGTACAATGTGTTGCGCAACTTCTCGGTAATTTGGTCATCCTTAAGGATATCAAAGAAAAATTGAAACTAGATATTGATTACGTTTTGGGACTACTCAGGGTGTCTCTTTGGAATTATAGGGTTTCTAGGTGCAAGTGGTGAGGTAGGGGCTTGCACAAGTTTAGGTTGAAAGGTGACTTTAGGGGAATTCTCCATTATTTCTAGAGAAAACATACTCTTAAATATTTCTATTGCATATTTGAAGAACAATTTTTTTTTCAAAGGGTTATACATGTCATCCTTGGGAGATTCTTTCTAAATCTAGGGTTGATTGTCTACACCTGCCCCATTTTTTTCTCATCCATGAGTAATTATTTTGATATTAGGTATTTTTCCCTCCATTTCCTTTCTTATTTATGAGCCTATGAAGTTATATCCTTGTTGACAAACCTGATCTTCCCATTTCGCGATCAATTCTAGGTAGTCTTCGGTTGCATGCCTATTAGTTCTGCAGTGAGAGAACCATGGTCATATTGGGAGAGGGAAGTCTCTAGAGAAGTGACCTTGTTCATAATAGTTGTAACATATGCTTGACCCTCTTCCACCATTTATTCCTCCTCTAAATCTGCCTCATCCCCCACCTCCTCGACCTCTTCTAGGTCCTTGGGGGGTTTCATTTATTCTGAATGTTTTTCGATCTAATATGTCGGCAAGAACGTCCAATGCTCTACATTTATTTGTATCATTTGTTGTAGATGAAAAAAAATTGCAATGTATTGTATTGGGAACATTCATATACTTCTGAATGATAGGAAACTGCCTCAGTGCATGCCCATGTGTCCAAAAAATATCACAATATTCGATCGGCTAAGATGCTTGAGTGCCTGGAAAGGCATGGTATAGCACTGGTGAATGGAATGGTGGAGTATCATATACTTTTGAAACCACTCATGTTGGTCCTGGGGAGGGCCCCATCGTATTTTGAGGAGATCCCATTCCCCTCATGCATAGGAATTCATTTACCAAATACCCCTATGTGTAGCATCTTGTGCACCAAAATCTAGGTTGTCCTGGTATTGGTATAGTTAATTCCTAAATATTCTTCATTAGTGTTGATATTTTTCACTGGAGTTGCGACAAATTTGCATCCACTAGAGGTATGGTCACTCTCAGAGTCCCTAGATATCCTTCCATGGCTTCGATATTCATCGATTATTCCAGGGAATTTGTTAAGGTGGCTATCCACTGTTTTTTTAGAGGAATTATCATTAGAGGTAGTAATCCTTGGACGTACCATTCCCTCTGGTGATATTTGTGAATTGGATGTGCTATTATCCCAATAGCATCTTTAAATTTCTAACTGTACTCCCAGGCAGATTCTCCTTCACTTTGTTGAATCTTTGACAACTCAGAGAGAGATTTTTTCTCAGACTGAGGTAGTTTGAATTCGGCGATGAACTTCAAACAAAATTGGGAAAGGGTGAAATCTTTTCCTTGCACCCCTATTTGAATAGACTTCATGTACCACTTGAGGCCACGACCCCTCAAGGTAGTCTAAAATTCTACTAAATTGTTTGCATCGAGATTCCCTTTGGATATCCATATGTATTCACATAGGAATCAATGTTTCTCTACATCCTCATCCCCTTTACCACAAAATTATGGGTATCGGGCAATTGAGCCTCCTGTATTTCCATCTATTCCAGTTCTTACTATTCTTATTAAAATGAAACCTAACAGCCTTGTTTGAAATATGATAGGGGATCCTAATATCCTCTCAATGTTTACACTTGCAGACTATGACTGACTGACTGAATGCAATGGAATAGAAATAGCATAAGTATCTATTATAGATCTTACCATGGGTATAGAGGGAGCCTGGGGAATGAGTGATTCGAGGTTAGTTCCACTGACTTCTGGGTGAGTTTCTTTGATTTGGGGGGTCTTTTTTTATTCCTTTGGATCATCCTTCTCGACCTGATTCTTGATATTTCCTGATATCATGGTTGAATATTCTCGTTCCTCTACCATATATAGACATGATTCATATTCCCTTGCTTCTACACACTCCTCTTCTTTTCCACCCACTTGGGGACTCCTTTCTCTCTGTGCTTCTCTCTGATGTAATATTAGACTAGCCAGTATTTCATGTCTTCTTACCTTCCTAAACTCTTCCTTATTTCTTTCATTTGTTCCTCCTGATCCGATTTATTTTTGTATCACCTCAGACTGCTTTGCTTCTTTCTTTACCTTTCCACGCCATGACTTATTAACTATTGCGTCTCTCATCAATGCTTCCTCATTTCTTTCATTCTTTTCTTGTCGATCCCCCATCTGTCAAAGAACCATTTCCCCTTATTAGGTCATGATCCTACCCCAAAGTTACCCTACCCTAAGCACAGGTGTTTAGGTTTCCATATCAGTTGAGGGAATAGTTAACATCCCCACCTCCATCAAGAATGATTTTATCCACAAAGGAATTTCTCTCAACAGTCTCCCATGTGCACCTTTCTTGAAAATTTCTTTTTCCCATGAAAAATATTGGTGGTTTTTAGTTGTGAATTCAATGATATACCCTTCTAGAGTCGTGTTAACCCATAAATCAACTGCTCGTGTAATATGGTGATCCAACCGATGAAGTGTAGTGATCTTATCTATGTTTCAAGTACATGTGTTCTTTAAATGTTTGAATTCTCTATATTCATGTAGCCATTCTACCCAATGGAACATATCTTCTGATAATCTTACCCATAATATCTCATATTGGTCATTTAATATTTTTGAATAAAAGAGAGAATATCTTATAGAGTTCATACTTTTACCTCACAACTCTGCTTCCTTCCATATAAAGGCATCACAATTTCATTCCCACCATTGTTTAACATCAGATATATAGATCTGTGGAAGCATTCTTATTACAGGTTCCATTTTAAATCACAGGTCTTGAAAACCAAACCATTTTGTTGGCATAAAGTGATCAGACCAGGGTCCTCTTCAGGTTACCAACAAAAGGTATCGATGTAGTCTAGTGCGTTGGAATTTTCATATTCCTGGAAGGGAATAAATCTAACCCGAAGTGAAACTAAGACTAGTAGGAGAGGGAAGGGTAAGGAGAACACTTGGAAATATCTCTGAAGTATCAAGATTCCTATTATTCTTACATAAGATAGTTTAAACCTATTGCAGTCCTGAACATTTCCTAACTGAGAAATGGAGAAACAGAGTTGCATCAACATTCATATGGAAGTAATAATCATTTAAGCACACTAGAAATAAAATATAACACAACATAACATTCAATAGAATCAGAAGGCTAAGTACAAAATATATTTTCTTTTAATTGGGTCTCCAACTGCATTATCATATAACAGGTCTCTTCTCAGAATACATGACCAACGCGAGTCACATATACAAATGGTCAGGCCAAATATAATCAACAAGTGCTTCTCCACCAGTGCGAGACAAGGTTATCTCATCCCCTTTCTCTTTCCAACCCTACAGTAATACATGACTCTATTACATTACCATTATTGTTTCCAACCCTGATCTCAAGATTCAGCTTAGCTAACAACAATAGTAAGTAGAACTAGACTCGGACTTGGACTTGACCTTTCCCAACCTACCTAATTTTAACCATGACCCTCTTTTGTTACAATAATATTGATCCCATATATATAACCTAATCTAGGATTGATAGCTGAGAACCCAAGAGTTCTCTATTCCTCTTGATTCGGTTGCAACCTCTTTCTTCAAACTGGTGTTGCACTATCCTTCCAACTATTTTCTGTTATAATAGTTTCCTATTATGCATTCCCTTTTATCCTATTTCTGTTCCTTCCTTTGGTCATTGCCCATCTCCGAAAAATATAGCGCAACTTATGTTCACCAAAACAAAGCTCCTAAATAACTTGCACAACTTTTGTTCATCAAAACGAAGGGCCCAACATGCACATTTCTTTTCTGATTTTCCAGTGGCACTATGTGTATGTCGGCACGGTTTATGCCTGACATTTATCGACGTCAACACTCTTGAGAGGTGACTGTTGGGCATCGAGAGAAGTCAGACACTATCATAAAAAATGGATAATCTTAAAATTACTAAGTCTTAAACACCCTATATCGTCATTTAAACCATCTATAGTTCTTTCTCTTCTAATGGAAATATGTATTAATCTCTAGACTTGTACAAGGTGGGGAAACAAAAGAAAAAACTTCAAAATTGATCATGATCATGTGAAAATCAAAGTATAGGGATGAAATCAAATAAAAGTACTACCCTAAATTTTCAGAAATTTTGAGGGTGTGTTGAGTGCTCAACAAATGGTTGTTCACTGGGGGAAACTAACATCTTTTCCCCCCTTCTTTTATTGTGATCAGTAAGACATTTTGAGAGTTGGATTTAAACTTGAGATAAAAACCCACAAATGATTTATAAATCCATATGTATATGGACTGGGGAACATTTATGTTGGCCACTTATGTAGATTCATCTTATCTCATGCCTCTTTTCATTAAACTAATAACTCATATCCACCTAACGAGAGGTGATTTAGAACTCATGACTACTAGAAATTTTGGTATCTTTAGTTCTTAAAGTTAGGATCCTCCCGATGGTGTTTCTTCGCTTCCAGCAAGAATCCATAGCCTTGATAGAGTCACCCCAATATCACATACCTTGCTCCACTTCTGGTGAGCATCCATATCCCTGGCAGAGATATTTGCATGCCCTCCCTGATTGTACATTTTGGATTGTTATGAAAATCTCTTTTGTTCTTGTACTTATAGATAACAATATTGCACATGTGCCAAGAATGAACCAGGGAAGACAATATTTGTTTCTTGTAGTGGAGGAACTACCACTTATTCTTTTCTTTATTTTCTTTACTAGCATAAATGTGGACACACTCTTCTATGTATTGGGTATAATATATACTCTCCTTCGGTCCATTTCCCTCAACATTCCCATGCTACAAGGAAAACAAATTGTTTGTTCCTTGAGTGATATGCATAGGAAAATATGAATTATTTGTGCCTTGAAATCTCTAGTCTAGTAAGAATTTCTCATTTTGTCTATGGTATTGAAATATTGAGATTAAGAGAATTGGGTTCACTAGATTACACCACGATATTAGCACAAAACATTCTCAATATCATAATCAAAATTGAATTAAAGTGAAAACCAGAAAATCAATATCATAACAGAAGAAAAGATAAGCTAAAATCAAATGATAACACACTGACCTAAAATACCAATATATCTAATTCAAACAAAATGAAAAGAAACAAAGGTAAACTATGGTACAAGAGACTTCCTATAAGGAAACTATAAAAATAAATGTTTTAGGGTTTGGCCATTAATAGGGAGATCCTCAAGCTCACCCCTAAGATTTTGAAATCGATATGTGCCTACCCAAATCTTCTAAGTAATTTGGAAAGTTCCAAGCCATAGGTTTTGGAACATCAATTGTTTCCATTTTAGCTAGTTTATTTTACCCCACGTTGGGAATAAATATTCCACTTCAAATTTTTTTCCCCCAAACTTTTGTTTATCAAACCATCTTTTTTTTCTTTTTTTTTTAACTAAAACGGTTATGTATTTTATAAAATGGAATTCCAGCTGGTCGGAGCCTTACATCTTTCTCAGTCATTTACTGTCTTCTACATTCTTTTATGAGATGCTGTCCTTTTCAAGGAATACATTTTTTAACTGGATCCCCACCGTTTACGCTGAGTTCTCCTTGGGGAAAAAGGCAGCCTTCGTTGGCTATTTTGTCTGCTTCTTTGTTTGAATCTCTGAGAACATGGTAGCACTTGAAAGAGGTGAAGTCTTTTAGAATGTGTCTTCACCTTTGCAGATTCTTGTTTAGCCCAACATCTTTAAACTGTCCTCTTGAGTGGATTATTTTGATCAAGATCTCAGAATCTCCAAATGCTTGTAGCTCCCGGTGACCTCTTTCCCTGGCTATCTGGCACACTTTGATCAAACTCAAAATTTCTGCTTGATTATTGGTTTGCTGTCCGAGACCCCAACAAAAGGTTGCTAGTTTCTCCCCTGCGCTGGAATAAATGATTCCTCCAGCTCCTGCTATCCCAGGATTTCCTTTGGAGGCGCCGTAAAAAAAGACTGAAGTTTTGCCTTGTTTTTTCCACCAACTCTGAAATATGTCATGGCTATCTCTTAACCTCCATTCTGTTTCAAGATGGGGTTTTTCCGCACTATGGGTTCGAAGATTCAGCACGAAGGAGCCGAGCCACTCCTTTTCTTCCTGTCGAATTGAGGTATCGGTTTTGTGATTTTGGGAGCTCAAAGTTTCCAGTAGGAGGCCTTTTGCTTTCGTTGCTACCATTTTGGGGGTTGATGCAAGCACCACTTGCTATGTCGAAGCAGATCCTTGATTCCACAATTTACGGTACTGGAATCTTCCTTGAATATGGTCCTTCACCATTCTTTTTAAGACTTCTCTAATTTCCAATTTAATTGGTGACAGAACTAAAAGTCGTAAACTGTCACTAAGTTAACGTTTCGACTAAACATTAGTGAGACTCCTCTTCTCTAGCAAGCTAGAACCTTACTCTACTTAATCCCCAGTGGAAAGAACTTTTCATTAACATGTTTAACACCACATGACTTGTCAACATGACCAAAACCCCAATGAAAAATCACAAAAAGTGAAGTTTGTATCTTCCTTTGGATTTCCGCTTCCATACACTATTCGACACGTATCATCCAACAGAATCACCAAGGTGCCTTGAACTCCGCATTCTCCCTTCTCCACTGAAATCTGGACTGTCTGTTTCTCAGCCTTCAATCTCTGCTATGATCACGTCCATTCGATTCTCAATGAATCTTAACTGTTCATTTTCCCTTTGGCTGAGCTCCGTTCAAATCTGTATCATCGATTCTCTTCATGTAAACTCGATTGTTCATTCCCCCTTTCTCTACTCATCGATCGATTCAAACACATGCTCCATGGAATCGATACTCCTCTGATAAGTCAGATGTATCACATCTTCCCCGATCTACGATAACAATAGATGGATATACACATTTGAATAGAATGTTAACATATACAGATTGTATTTAAAATCTAGGGTCTTCCTCCCTATAAATATTTATGAAATCTCACTGTATCCCTCCTGAATTCAATGCTTTACTGATGAATCAGATCGATCACATCTTTCAAATACATGATATCATAAAAAAATCATAAATATTACACATACGATCAGAATAATAATATACACAGAGTAATAATATCACTTAATATATCAATAATTGCAATACTGAAATTGAATTCAACAGAGTAATAAAACTTCTTTACAAACTTGAATTTCCCCAATAGATCTTTTACAAAATAGAGCAATGAGTCTATGTGCATGCTCCAAGAATTGAATTCCGAGCTTTCCCCTCTTGATCTACATTCAAGCTTCCTCCTCTTTGAGCTCCTATAACTCTGTGAGCTAAACTTCTAAGAGAACTTAGCTTCTATGAGCTAACCTTCATCTAGGATAAACTGGATTAAACTAGGTTCAACTATCTCAACCATCGACCAAACTTGTATTTAATTACAATGGAAAAATCTGTTTTCAGATCCTATGATTAAGGAACAGAGTCCTTCATAAACTCAACTAACCCCTACGAGTCATCAGTGACTCACTAACCATTAACAAACCCTATCTTATCTTTTACAAGTGGAAAGGATCTAGAATCCTTGCCCATTGTCCAAAATAACAAATTACACAAGTGTGAGACCCTAGGTCTCCTTTGATTCACTCAACTTTGATGAAGTCATGGGTGACTTCATTTTCATGAGCCTATGCTCCTGCATCAAGGGTCCATTCCGTGTTGTTGAAAATTTGCTCATTTCTTGCTAGCCATAGCTTCTAGCACACATACTTGGGGATGGAGATCCAGATTCTGGCCCATAATGTTTTCAGGAAGAGTTAAAAACTTTCTCCTAGCCCATTATATTTCTTCCTCAACCATCAAAACTGTAGATATCCTTCATTGCATGCTTGACAATGGTTGTCCTCTTGAGGACTAAGAAATTTGGAAGGATGGGAGATATAAATTAGTTGGAAAGACAACTTCTTGTCCATACACTAGGAAATAAGGAAAATTCCCTAGGAATTCCTTGGGAGCTACCCTATTAGGCCATAGAGAGTTGTGAAGTGCATTGTGCCATTTCTGATGATTTTCTGCTACTATTTTCTTGGTAATTCTTACCATATTTTTATTGGTAGAATCTGCAACACCATTTCCATATGGGTAATAGTTATTAGAGTATTTCAGAAAAATTCCTTTATCTAGAGAAAATTCATTCAAAAGAGTGAAAGAAAAGTATGCAACATTGTCAAAAAATGAAATGGAATGTACCCCAAACCTTATTATTATGTGTTTCTCTAAAGCATGTATTACTAAATTTTTGTTAACATGGGTAATGGGAATATCTTCTGACCACCTCGTGAAATAATCATTTGAATTTAGTATATATTTGTGTATTTTATATGATTTTGGGTTTATATCTCCTATAACATCTATTCCCCATTTCTCAAAGGGTCTAGAAATTGTCACTGACTACAATGGGATGGATTCCTTATTCTCTTTTCCAACGCTTATTTGAAAAAAAATGCATCTTCTTACATATGTGTGTGCATCTCTAAAATTTGGACAATAATATCCTTCCCTTAATATTTTATGAGAAATAGTCTCTCTTGTGAAGTGTCCCCCTACAAGTCCATCGTGAAGTTCCTTCAATACCTTTTCAACATCTTCTTTTTCAAGGAACCTTAGCAACACATGATCATAATTCATTTGGAGCAACACCAAATTTATGATATGGTACTAAGATTATTTTAACCTAAGTTCTCTCCTTTATCTAGGACTTATATGTTCAAGACAAATGCCATGATGGAGGAAATAAAATAAATCAGTATGCCAAGAATCCTACCGAGATGGGATATACAATACTTCACTACACCATAAAGACAACTCATTTTCCCAGCCCAAATTTTCTAATTCTATTATTTCTTGTGGTTATGCAGATAGTTTACACAACCCTTGGCCCCTTAATATATTTGTTGGTTTGATTTCTAGATATAATTATTGGATGACAACCATCCAATTTCCTCTCCTTTCTCCTACTTCCTGTTGCATGAAACGTAACCTTACTACTGGGTGAGAAAGCATAACATTTGTATGATTCTTCAGGATATAAGATACAAAGTGATTTACTGCCTTATAGAAAGCATATGATTGTTTGTCAATAGACAAGTAATTAATTTCAGGCCCTTGGATACTTGTGATCATGAAAGAGATAGGGGCCTAATTTTTTTCATCATCCTTTTGAGTGAGGACCATGGCTAAAGACTATTATGAGGCAAAAGTATAGAGGAAAAATTATTTGTTTAAATCAAGGATTTGTAAAATAGGGGCTTGAGAGATAGCAACTTTGATTTTTGAAGGAATATGTTCCTTCCTCACTCCATTTAAAATTTGAATATTTTTATATCATCCTTTGCAATGGTTTAATTATTTTGGCAAAGTCGGGCATAAATTTCCTCATGAAATTGATCTTCCCAAAGAAAGATTGCATAGCCTTTTTATTGTGAGGGAGCAGAAGCTATGAGAATTCCTTAACTCATTTAGGTTCAATATTGATGTTCTCTCTAGAAATAATATGACCTAGGATTTTTCCTTCCTCTACTCCAAATATGGTATTTTCTAGGTTCAAGGATATCCCATACTTCCTACACCTTTGAAAAATATGGGTAACGTGAGAAATGTGGTCTGACCTATTGTTGGAGTAAAAAGTGACATCATATAAGTAAAACACCACACACTTTTTGATTAATCCTATGAAGGCCACATCCATGGCTCTTTTGAAGGTTTTTCTTGTGTTAATTAATCAAAATGGCATGTGTTTGTAGGCAAATTTTCCCCATTTAGTCTGGAAAGTTATCTTCAATCTATCCTCTTTTTATACCAAAACCTAGTTATACCTGGAGAATCCATCCAGAAGTGAGAACATATTAGATCCAGACACAATATGTATGAGTTGTTCCATAGGAGGAATGGGGTAGTTATCTTTTGCAGAATCCCTATTCAATTTTATGAAATCTATGCATAAATGAATCTCTCATGACTTCCTTTCAATGGGAACTAAGATGTCTACCCATGCAAAATATCTCACTTGAAAATTTATCTTAGCATCTAATAGTTTTTTGAGATCATTTTTCATCAGGGGATCCATAGAGAAATGAAATTTCCTTAATTTTTGTTGGAACGGATTGACCTTAGGTTTAAGTGGAATGGTGTGCTAGATTATCCTAGTATCATATGTTTTCAAATATGGGTAGGACTAAGAAAAAAAATCCTGATATTCTTTAAACAACTTTAGATAAGCCTTATTTTTCTTAGGAGACAATGATTTCATGAGGTTAATGTTCCTTAGGTTATTGACAGTTCCTAGGTTTATGAATTCATAGGTAGGACAAGAACTGTTGGTTTTTACATTCTTGGGATGTTTAAATTTCTCTCGTAAATTGAAAAGGTTTTCAAGGTTGACTACTCCCCTAAGCATAGTATGAATTTTGGATTGAGTTGTACTGTTGTATTTATCTTCATTACACCTTCCATCTTCATGTTCAACAAGTATCTTTTGGAAAACTTCATCATCAATATCCAAGTCCCTAAAACTTTATCCATTAGTCAAGAAAGATATAATTTGTTCATTCCCTTTAAATACCCTCGATTTGGTGATGTTATCAGGGATGGAAGGTTTGCATAAAAATTCTATGGCAAACCTAGAAGCCTCATAATATTCGAAGGGAGATAATATCGAATTTGGTGTAGCCAAAGAATCAACAAGTATATTGTTTTCTCGGGGGATTTTTGTGATGTTAAATGCTATAAAGTTATCTATCAACATGTGTACATCCTATTGATAGTTTCTTAAGTGAGGAAAATTGCAATGGATGGTGTTTTTTACCTACCTAAAAATGATGTTTGAATCACTAAAGACAAGTAGTTCCTTGATTTTTAGGTCAATATGTTTATTGATTCCTTGAACTATGTAATGATCCCAAGCCATTATGCAAGGATCATCATTGTTTTGGTGTCTTTTTAAAACTTTTTCTGAGTGAGGTATTTCGTCAAACAATTTGATGATCTACCTTTTAGATGTGTTTATATGTGTGTTTGAAGAAAATAACAGAAAGAGATAGCTATGGAACATACCTCAACCATATGCAATAAGATAGACAAGCCAAAACATCTCAATTCTTCTTTATTCATAAAATAGAGAAACCTGCTACAATGAAGATGTCAATCTAGAATGCTCAACAGATGGCCAAGAAGATAGACAATAGATAAGAGCTTTTACAAAATTCTCCCGCTAATACAAAAGATGCCTCCAAAGGCTGAATGAGAAATGAAGATCAATACAAGCATATCTGAATGCCAAACTCTCCAGTTGAAGAATGCCACACTCCAATAGAAGGCTGAAACCCTCAATAACTCGGCCCTGCTGCCAAAAGTGTCCAATCACCCTAATAAATATGCCAACGGATAGATCAGGTGATGGTAAGAACAACCCATGTGACCGAATCTCCAAGATCCCTCTCAATCTCTGTAGATCTAAAATCCCATATTGAATGGTGCACCCCACTGGATGACTGAAACCCTAGATAATTCATCCCTGCTACCAAAAGTGTCCAATCACCCTAATAAATATGCCAACTAATAGATCGGGTGATGGTAAGAACAACCCAGGTGACTGAATCACCAGGATCCCTCTCAATCTCTGTAGATCTGAAAAACCCCACTGAATGGTGTGCCCCACTAGATGACTGAAACCCTAGATAATTCGGCCCTGCTGAAGGAGGCCTCCAAATGCTCTGAAACTATCCAGAAATATATATTGGGACACTGCAAGTCACTAGGTAAAGTCTCAGGGTCAGATCTGAAGTGTGACCCCTCCAAACGGACTAGATCTGGATCTCAAAAACGCCCTCCTTCTCTTCAATTCGCCCCACTACTCAAGAAATAATTTGAGCCATAAAACTGTCTCAAAAAGCACTAGATCTGATGTCCAAGGCTCTGCAATGAAAACCCAAGTGATAGAATCCTCAATGGCCCTACCAATCTCCTACAACAAATCTCTCTCCAAAGAAGGTGCACCCCTCTTGTTGAAATCCCTCAACTAGTGCGCCCTCTCTCTATCTGCACATGAAATTGATGTAGAATTCTCCTGCAACTAAGTAGATCTGGAACTAGAATGGTGTGGGAGAGTATGGCATCTCCGAGACCAATCTTGGGACAAGATAGGTGGAATCTTTCACCACCAAATCGTCCTCTAGAATTTGTTATGTCAAAACCCCCAATATGGGGCTCACTAGCTAGAAGCCACAAATCAAAATAAGATCATACATGAATGAATGAGAAGAGGCCCTTGCCTTTCCTTTATACTTTTGGATCACCTTGTCCCTCCAAAGTGACTTTCATTTTATTAATAATTAATTAATTAATTAAATCACTTTAATTAATTAATTAACCTTTTTACCTTTGAAAAGCTCCTTATCTCTCCTTGTGGCTTCCCTAGCCACTGAAAGTCACTTCTAGCCATCCCATCCTGTAGTGTTTCTCCTCCTGATTCCAATGATCTATTACACTGAGAGGTTCCTCAAAGTAATGTGCCCAAAATGACCTCTTTAGTGATTTTAATTAACTTATAGCTCAAAATAGTCAAAATCATGGAAATCGTCGGAATGGAACGAAACCAAAGCCAACCTATGTGGAATGGCTCATAATGATGGAATATGATGATAAATGCCAATTGGACCCCACAATGCCTCTCAAATACCCCTGTACTCGCTATAACATCCATCTGGCTACTCTGGTCATCATAAGTCTCTGCCCTGTGATGGTGTCCCAAAGTGGGGACATTACAAACTAGCTCCTTGTACTCGACGGTATTGTTTGTGCATTCAATATCTAATATACAAGATAAAAATTGGGTTTTCCTACTAGATCGCTAAAAATATATCCTACCCCTACTCCTTACTGGGATTTGGATCTGTTAAAGAACAAAGTTCAGATCTGACAAGTTAATTTTGGTACCTTCTTCTTGGGGTCCACCCTTGGAGTTTTGTTTTTCTCTTCTAGGATATGTACTTGGAAGCTATGCTTGGGTTCACTACATTTTTCAATTATCTCTGAATTTTATTGCAATGATAACTCTAATTTTTGTGAGGATAAAATTTCGAATAAGCATGGTGAGAAATTACCAAATTCATAGTCACAATAATAATTACCTAACATAGGGAATTATGTAGAGGAAGGCTCATTTAGAGCCTCTAAATCAATAACAATGTGTTTCAAATATTATTCCCTACTGATCCTAATCATGTTATGATTCCTTTTAATTCATAACCATAAGTAGGACCAATCCATGTTGAAGTAACCATGTAGTTTTTCAAACTAGTCCCGACTTAGGAGCATCCCATAAGCTTCTGGAATATCTACAACAATGATTTCAATGACTTGGTGAAAATTCAGGTTAGAGTAAATGTGAATCATAACATTTTCCAGTTCTCTAATTACCTTGACTTTTTTTCTGTCTAGTTGGATAATGTGTGTGTCACTTTTGGTACGGGTATAATTAAGCTTCTTACACACTAACAGAGGCATGAAATTTTAGGATGCACCAGAATCAACTAAACAGTTGTGTAGATTCATGTTTTAAATTTTGAAGGTTAACAAAAATGGAGGGACAATTGACTGAGGTTTCCTATCAATAGACATTGTGTTTACATTAGGCTTCCTGATTTCCCCAGAAGTGAATTTACTAGTACTTGGATTCATATTTGGATTTACCATGGTTTGGTCCTTCTCTTTCAAGGCCTACAACAAAAGGTTTTTTTGTTGAGTAATTTTGCATAATTCCATCATAGAAATATTGTCTTTCATTTTTCTCAGATCCTCTACCACATTATATTTCATCTTTGATGTTTCACAAGTCTGGAATTTCAGGGAAACATTAATTAGAGGGGTTGGTTGAGAAAAATAATTGGTTCTTTCAGGGTTTTTAGGATCTTGGGATATGATAGGTTTATTTTGTATGATGGGTCCTTTGTTCGTCATTTGCACTACCAATATTTCAAATGGTTCTTTGGTGGGACAGTCAAAAGATTATGTATGATTGACATCCCACAACACCATGGTTGTTTTCTGAGGTGGCTCACTAACCTCATTTTCTATGGAATTCGATGTTTGATCATTGGGTTTCTCATTAAGGGAAAACCATCCAGGAAATTATTGGCCAATAGATTCATGGAATTCACCCATTGAGGAAAATATTTCTATGAATGGAATTATTGATGGTAATTACAATAAGAATCAGAGGATACTTCACCTAATTCAATGTTTAAATTAGCAAGGGGAGGATAAATGGCCTTGTAAGGTGATGGATTTCTAAAGAAATGTTTGTAAGGCCTATGGTTCGACGTACCTTCCCCTACGTTCCTCTTCATGTATACAATCTTTCTAGGTAATTTTTTAACCATTCTTTGTAGAATTTCCATATTTGCATTGTCCTTTTCATAACTTTTCTCAGCATGTTTACCTGGTGGTTGTGTCAACAAAATTTATCTTCTAGGTGGTTTTTAGTTTCCTTATTCGATAGAGAGATATGATTTTCCTTCCAGCCTTTCATCTAAAATTAGATAATTTTTTCCTCCTCAGATTTCTCAACCAAAGTTGGTTTAGCAGTCCTCTTGACAAACATGGAAATAGAGGTAGGTAGTGCATTGTCATATACCTCAATTTATAATTCTTGGTCAGGTTTGGAATGAGGTTGAAATTTATTTAGGGTAGTTGTAAACATCTGGTTAAAATATTTGACCTTTTCCTTGGGTCCCATGGTGGAAACAAAGAGTTCAAACATCAAATCTACTATGGTCATTTCTTCAAAAAAATTATTTAGGAATTCCTTTGGTAATATTTTCGAGCTCGTTATGGATCCAACTAAAAGGTTAAAATACCATGTTCAATATGAATTCTAAAAAGTGTATGGGAAAATTATACACACAACATATCCATGTTGCACATTCATCAATTGTATTGCCAATATGAATTTCTTAATGTGGTCTTTAGGAAACCTGGAGGTTTCAGGGTCAAACTTAGGTAGAAGTTTCTTTGGGTTCCTAGGAACATGATGCAACCACACTAGTATGGACAAGTCATCCCTAGCCATCCATGGTTGTTTTTTTTACAGGTTGATCATTCCCCTATGGAAATTCGTCATTATTATCCCCAATTTCATCTGACTCATTTTCTGAGGTCTCTGAATTAGACCCAAATTCTTTGGATTTAGAATTATCAGGATCATAGTGTGTACTTTCTAGTGGGGTAATGGAGGAGTTTTAGGGAAAAAACTGATAGAATGATTAATTTCAGTTAGGGATAAATATACTATATCCTCTATTGTATGGAAAAAAGTGTGATATGAGGTATCAACAACTGGTCTTCCAATTTGCTTCCTATGGGGAATAAATGGACCTAAATGAAATACTCCATTTTGTCGAGCATAATCTCTGGTAATCCTTCTAAACACATTGATTTCGTCGTGAGGGATCACGTAAGTTATTTCTAGGTGAAGTTAGGTATTGTATTCTTCATGTGGTGATTCACTGGTAGTGGGAGTACCTTCTATAATAGGGATTTGTTGAGAAGGACTAGCCATGCATGTGGGTTGTTTTGAATCTATAGGCTACTTGAGATATGTTTTTACTAGAAAAATTATTGTGACTAGCCATGCATTCATTCGGTCCCTCCTTCTAGCATCAATTTTGTTGAGGGGAATAAATTCCCTTTTACTCAACAGTAGGAATCATGCTCATAAACAAGGCCCAATTAAACTCTTCTCTATTTCAAGTAGCTTGATTCTCTAGATTCATAGTATGACACATTTTGATGGGATTTAAATGTTGTTTTGGAAAGTTTCCTTTCTAACTATGTATCTCTTTTTAGGAAATGTGCCCTTTAATATTCAAGCATATTAAGAATATAAATAACTTGTATGACTAAATATGGAGAAAAATGAGTGCGGGGATAGCCCTCTACCAATGGTATGCAAATAATACTCAATCCTAATCAATATTTAGAAGATAATACTATAATTAACCAAGTGAAAAATATTGTTTGACAAAGAGAGAGGAAATTTAAGCACAAATCACACATGAAAATAAATAAAATAGAATTAATTATGCATGTCTTCTGCATGCATGAAATGTATTAAAAACCCATCGGATTTAAATCAAAATTCATTTAGAAAACATAATCATTCAATATAACTTAACATAATCATAATCTTACTAAAAGACCTATAGCAGAAAATTGTTTGCAAAGAAATCCACAGATCAAGTTAATCCACAAGTTTGGCAGAAATTTGTCTTCGGCTCCATATGAGCTTCAATATTAAACTTCAAAATACTTTTATGTCTAACTCTCCAGTTCTTACAAAAACCATTGACCTTTCAAAACAAGGTCCATGTTTTATTTATATAAAATAGACATGCTAAAAATAACTTAAAAGTTCACTTAAAGTTAAGAAAAAAAACCTTTGAGTGGACACATCCACATGTAATCTCCTAGTAAACTTGCAAGATACCAGATATATAAAATATGCAGAACATAAATGAAATGCTAGAAATGACAGAATAACAGTAAAATATCCAGCATAATCTTCACAATACACAGAAATGATATACGAAATAGCAACAGAAGAACACTTTGATTCAGATAGCAATGTTCACAGGCCTCTTCGAGGGGGCAACCTCCAGTCGAGCAGCGCTCTATTACAATAATCTCCAAGCTAGGGTTTTCATACCCTCGACTCTTATTTATACTAAATATGTCTATTAAGAGAAGCATCTAGAGGAA
>ML777913.1:624139-635026 GCA_009831015.1 Picea engelmannii
GACAATGTATTATGCTAATACATAGATTAATACATAAATAATAGTAAAAGAATACATGCAGTATTCACAAGGAAAACCCATAAATATAATAGCATATACATGCAATACTCATCCATATAGCATGTAAAAATACACAACATGTAAATGAACAGAGAAATGGGTACTTATCTTTTAATTGAAGTACACCAATTGTGTGAAGACCTTCCATGACCCTCCCAGCCATACACCACATTATTCATCACTCTTAACAGTGGGTCACCCTCGAGCTGGGACTAAACTCCATTGGGCAAGGGATTCCTAGGCTAGGCAAGGTCGACAGGGAATTCACATAGTTCAACAGGAAGGAATTCCTCCAAGGATCCACTTATGCCCATAGCTCACAGACTCTCATTCCCCACATGGTTTTCCCACCCCAGGAGTGTACACCTTCACTGTCACACATTCCATTGGCTTCTACACCTCCCTTTTCATGACTTCAGCAATAGGCTCGATCAAGAATTCTCAGAGCTCTATAGTTGCTACTAGACTTCCTCCAGGAGATCTCACTTCCTCAACACACTCTCTCACCTGGAGAGAGTTTATCACAAGTATTATAACATGTTTCTTCATACTCTCTCCTCAACACACGGTCAAGGTGATGACAACAACAAAAACTAGACATGGGGAAACAATATTGATAGGACAATATGTAAGCAACCCACAGGTACATGTATAGTGAGGGTAACCACAACAACAAAATTGGGTATGGGATCTGGAAATGACATCAAGACACACGATTCCATAGAAGACGTGGGTAGAAACAACAAATGGCTAAGGTGATATCTAGCTTAGGCACTATGCAGTTGTGATGTGCTTCACAAGCAAAAACATATAGCTTCCTAACATGGGTGTGCAGGTTTCAGAAATTGTAGAGATCGGCAATGAAGGAAATGGTTGGACATGTCCATGCTCTCCTTGTCTTATTCCTTTCATCAGTGGGGAGTATGGTTGACTTCTAGAGTGGATATCATCGTGATAATGGTGAGGGAACCCCCAACGAGATTACTTTCCCACCTAAACACTGCATGTGCCCAGGTTGACACATGTCTCCCTAAAGCTACACGAGCTCCACTTAACACTTGTTCCCTTTCCCCAGGAACTTAGGACAACATAGGTTAAGTCAAACCTTAGCCTCTAGGTGATAATAATATAATATTATTTCCTTAGAGGTAAGCTCTCTAGCTTAGCCCCTTTTCCTAGACTCTTAGCCCCTTCACTTTCCCTACCTAGTGGAGCTTAGTCCCCCATAACTCTTTATTCATGGTCAGTCTACACACAATGATGTTTTTATATTAATAATAAGAATATTTACATGTACAAAATAGGCTCCTGGCCTTTAACATCTAGGCTCTCCGTCCTAGTAATAACATAAGCTACCTTGCTTATAACACTTGTCTCACCAACCTACAAAATATGTTACAATTCATAATTACAACTGGGGTTCATCCTTGGGATATTACAATCCCCTCCCCTTATTTATGCACTTTCCTCAGTGCATTATATACCCTGTATAATACAAAATTCTTCAAAAATATCCAATCTTTTGCTATTGGAATCTTGTTATCCACCTGGTGCTCTACTTTCAAGAACCAATTATGGTGTTCATAGTGCAGATGAAATTCAATTTCTCTTTCCATAGAGCTACTTTAGGAAATGATTCATCTCATTGTTCACTATTACATGCTTCAATTAAACCTCATTGAAAGTACTGACTGGTTGTAGATCCACGACATTCCACCCAGCTTTAGATCTCACTATTGATAAACTCTCAGTAGGGGATATGACTCCATAGACATAAACACTCTACTCATACACCTATTCATTCAGAAGCAACATTAGAAAATACATGCAATATATATACAGTCAATTCTAATAAAATTATAACATTTATACAAGATACATAACATACAATGAATAGAGGTTTGATACTTATATTTTGATTGAGAATACCTTCCACCCCTGAGAAGGGCTATGAATCGATCATGGAAATGTCTTCTCAAGATAACCACAGTCCACAATCCATATCAACATGGTCTACACCAAGGTACCAAACCTTAGAAACACTCCAACTAACAGTCTCTCATTCCCCACATGCATGTACAACCCAAGGTAGTATGCACCTTCTTTCCAGGATCCAGCATAGGCTGGATAGGAAGTCTCGGAGCACTGTGGCTCCAGGAGTTCTAACTTCCCTCAGAGGTCTCCAAGCACCCTCCAGGCCTCAAACCAAGGAAACTATCCCCAAACTTCTCCCTCTAGGGCTCCAACATTCTCTAAGGAAACCCAAGGAGAAGTGTGCACACACCCATATCCATCGAGGATCCACCAGGGATCCACAGGGTATGATTTGTTGTCTCCAATCAGCATCTTCCCCAAGCAACTCTTTGTATTCAACATTCCAACTTTAATCAGCATGATCTCATCTACATCATCCACATGTAGTTATCATGAGAGAACATAAAAGAATTCATTTAGGAACTCAAACTTAGTTCAAAAGGGAATTCAACTTTTCCCCAAAACATGAAATTATTTTTCATAATTCTTATTGGATGTTTTCATATTAGGAATGCTTCATCATAAATACATGCAACAATTTGTTAGTATTTCCTATACATCATAATTCAATTGTAATATGTACAAAACCATATGCAGTGATCTTAGAATTGTCTGCACCTAGCAATTCAATCATAATTACCAAACAATTTAATAAAATAGAATGGCTCATCATTCTATGCATATGCATGTCCATAATTAATATATGTAAGTTCACTACTTCTTTTTCTGAACAAGAAATTTTCTATAGTCAATATTCATGTGACTACTTGATTTGCAACTTTCCTGTTGCAATGTCTAAAAACTCTTGAAATGTCCTCAACTTCATGAGTTAACAACATTTTAGTTGTTAGTCACAATTGTTTCCATGCAATAATATATATGCATGTACTTACAAAACACATTCAACAATTAGATTAAGTATACAATTCTATCACTTACCATGCATGAGTGCAATTATCAATGCATACTTATTTAGTGCACCTTGCATTGAATTACATAATGCTATTTATCTCAGTCATGTATTTCACCATCCATAAATTGGAATTCTGGCCATTGTGTTGACACATTATCCACACACTTCCTATTGTCTTCCTTATTAATTGGATGCCTTCCTTTACACTACACCACGAATATAATTATGTGTTCATTAGTGTTAGCAAAAAGGTTGCAGTCCAAGTTTTATTTAAAGGTAGGAAGCTTTTAGTACCTGTGTGGATCATAACCTTTCCATATCCATACCTTTCCATATGCAACCATGTACTGGTCTCATACATGACTAGCTTACTGGAATTCATTCCTATAACAAGTTCTTATCTTTTATTTCTTTCATTACTACCCCATAACCAAATTAACATGACATTCTACTATGTCAGTGTGTGCATTCAAAAAGCTAAGAAGCTTTGAATTAATACAAGCCTCCAGCCCTTACCACATCCAGTGGTATGCATTTAATAATATATCATTTGATTTTATAAAATAACTCTGGCTGGGGAAATTCTTACCTAAATTCCCTTCAACAATTATGAAATAAGAGTAATAAAAATCATACCTGCATGACTGCCATTAATATATTTTATACTACCTGAATGCTTGATGGAAGTAGAAGATTTCATGCTTCTTTTATCAAACTTATAACAAACCTTCAACTTTTTGTCGCTTCCTTCCATATTTATAAACATCATCAACGACACTTGCAACATGAATGAATTCTTTTTCTTCTTATGGTTGTTCAACCAACCCTAATTCAATTGTTGCTACCACAATTTCAGTAACTTATTTCTCCCTCTATCATATTTCTTGTTGTTATCATATTTTTCACTTCATCCTAGATTCTGAAATATTCCTATGCTCTCACTATAATCATTGTACATGATTAGTTCTGACCTAGGAACTTTCTAGCCAAATCACTATTGGATTATTTTTCATTTGTAGTCACAAACTAAGATGATATTAACCTTCAGTTTTCATTAATTTCCTGGATCCAACTATCCCAACTCGTACTTGGATGAATTAAAATTCCAAACCAATCTATTTTATAGACTCTATATTCTTCAACATCTAGTTACTCTTCAAGACTAATATTCTTCAGCCCTTTCCTGATGGAATACTTTAGTACTTGAGGTTTTCTTGTACTCTCATCTCCTCTTTTCCAACTAGCTTCAAACTTGACTTACTTATCCAATCTCTAGCATACTATAAGGATGCACATATGCCTCTTTTGCTATCTGGATAGAATTAACTAAAAGTCCTTCTTTTACCTTAACATCATAGATTCAAGTGATACCTCCAACCTCTTGGGTTGTCACCCATGGCTCAATGTCACTTAAGATGGATTATTGTCAGGCACCATCTCCTCTGCATTCAAAACCATGCATAGAACCATTTTCTTCTTTTTGGTTCCGTATTGATTTCTATTTAGAATTCATTTCACTTTTAAATTATTCTTGACTTCATATCTACCTCATTAATTCTTCTTCCATTATATTAGGATGTTCATGGACTTGACTCCATCCAGGAGTCCTTCCTTGTGTACCTTACATACATGCAACCACGTATTATGCTGATATTAATTTTCAACAGTCCATTATTATTTGGATTTCTCTGATCCAAATCCTAGATAAACAAGTATATATTTCCAGTCATGTTCTTTGAGTAAACTTGGATATTTAACACCAAATTATTTCTTCAAGAAATTTGATTTATCTGTTTCATGATTTATCCTATCATCACTGGTATTATCTTGATGAATTATTACTTTCTCCTATCTTGACCCATATGATTTTTTTCAACCTGACATGCATATTCAACTTTTGTCATGCCATATTGATGACCTTCATACCTTACTTCCACTGCACATTTTGATAGCAATAATGGAGGTGTTATCTCCAAGTGAGGGATTGATCCTTGGAGTTGTCACATCTTATGTCCAAACTCTTTCATATTCCATAAAAATTTCCTTCCTTATTCCCATTATTTTCATCTCCATATGAACTTATGGTTCATCCATTATTATGTGTCATAGATGGATTAATACCTGGAATCCTCTTTGCAATACCTTTCCAATGATTTCCTCCTTGCTCAATTCAGAATCCTGAGAAAAAAGTTATAATTGTTTGCACAATGGTGCTTTTTGGAAGGCGATCTTTGTACAACTATTTTTGTTTCATAGATTTGAATTGGCTCTTGGATCCTTTTTTGATCCTCTCTTCAGGTTTACATGCCTTATTTACTTCTTTCGATGTATGTATGTTCAATCATGGATCCCACGAGATCTATATCTAAGCCCTTCTCTATTCTTAAAAACAATTTCAGGGAAATATCCCTCTTTCTTTGGCCCCCAATCTCATGTGATCATAGGTTGTGACCAATATCTAGACTTATAGGTGCTTATTTGGAGCTTCAGGACCATGGGGCTTTGGAACTTTGGGATTTGGGGTTTCTCGCAACTCCAAATCTCTAATTCCTTGTTGCGTCGAATTGGAGAAATCATGAATAATGGTGGATCGACGGTCCATAGCTTCCCAACATCCAACGAATGAGATATATTATGGAACTCCGGCTTTGGGAGTTTTTGAAGCACTACTCTATATGTCCGTCAGATTTTTGGACCGGAAAACTCACAAAAAACAAATCAACAAACTGTGCCTTCTCACTAACCAACGCCCATGATCAAGTCCAAGACTCCGGGCTTTCGAAGTTCAGGACTGTCCACACTCTCAAACCTTTTGGAGTACAAAGACTCTGGGTTTTTGCATCTGTTTCCACGTACCCTCTCCCGATCAAAGGTCGGGATGGACTCGAGCCTTTAGACCTTTGGGAGTCCCCGACCTTAACTATATATGCTTTGAATCCTCTGAAGTACCAAGTCTCCAAAATATGAGATCTATTGCTGCGTGTCCCTCCTCGATCAATGGTGAGGATTTAATCCTCTCTCTAAAGCTTCGGGAGTCTTCAAACTTTAACAATTCTTGACCAAGTTCAACTGCTTTGTATAATCCATCAAGCCCCCACCGACCACACTCGAGGGAGGTGCCACATGGTGGAATACTATAAGTGAACACGTGGCCCAATCAGGTGGGTGACATGTGTCATGTTCTAACTGGAATAATCAATATTTGAAGGGTACATAACTCACTAACATGTGGCACACATCTCATGTGTCCACATCATCTCAGGTGACGTTAGCAAGCGACATCAGTTTGGGACTTCAGGTTTCAGAATATTTTACACTCGTGCACTCCAATTCTCTTGAACGTTGAACTCCTGAACAAAATTCTCTTCTGACACGTGTCTCCTTTTATGAACGTTCTATATGAACTCCAAACTTCGAGACTTCAGGATTTTTAAATCTAGCACACTTTGTTCCTCCCAAATGTCGAACTCTTGAAATGTTGTGAGATCTACGACTCATAATCATTTATGTGTAGATATGTCAGCTGAGATCTGATCTTTACCCGAGCGCCTTACCTCTTGATCTTGGCCCAATATAATGTCTTTGATCTGTCTTCGTCCAATCTAACGGTCAAGCACTTTTCCCTGGATCGACGGCGTAGATCCACTTTGAGACTTTAGAACTTCGGGCTTCGGTCCCTTTTTTCTCTGTAACATATAAAATTTGTCGAAGTCATGAAGTTTGAAGGACTTGGAGGTTAACTCTCATGCACCTTTTTCCAGATATGATGGTTGGAAAACATTGGCCTTTCCCCTATGTAAATATTACGACCCAGCTTCAAGCCTTGTGGTTCCAAACCTACAGTTACTGTAGTCTCTTTTCTTTGTTGTCTTTCTTGAACCTTTATTCCTCCTGAACTTAAAAAAATGGTCAAGGTGTTCTCTTGGCACTCTGGTATGCTTTGAAATTCAAATTTGTCCCTCTTGATAACAATTCGCTCTAAGATTTTGATTTCATAACCACTTATATGGCCCAATTCAGGCTCAGTGTTGAAACCTGAGCTCTAAAATTCAATTTTATCAATTTCGACAAAAATTCCTTTCCGAAACCTTTTCTTCAAATTCCACTCTCGACCCATCCAAGCTTAGTGTTGAAACCATGGCTCTAATACCATTATGTAACGTCCCCGACCCTCAAACCTCTATTAGGTAACGCTACCTAAACAAATGTATCTTTTTTTTTCTTCTCTGATACCATTTTGTAACAACCCCGACCAACCAAGCCAGACCATGCTACTCCATATAATGTTATGGTACCAATTTGTGACATCCTCGGCCACCCAAGCCAGGCATTGTCACTAAGTAAACATCTTCTTGCTCGAATATATATATATATATATATATATATATATGATGATGATGATGATGATGATGATTAACATCCACTAAGACCTAATTTTTCTATCAAACCTTAAGAGGGTAAGTGATTACTTGTGATTCTTTAGAATTTTGTTTCTATGCTCGAAAAGCATTAAGAGAATCTTTCCAAGATCACCATACTTTTGTTGAGTTAAGAGGTTAGGAAGGTTTGTAGTGTGATCAATATTTTGAAAATGAGATCTAATATGGGTATAGGCTGGACAATCTAAGAGAAAGTGCTTTTCATATTCAACCTTCTTAGTGTCACAAAGGTGACACACTCTTTCATCCCATGGAATTTTAGGAATTTACCAATGCCCAGTTTCACTATGGAGCTCATGAGAATTTGTTCGTATCTTAGCAATGCTTATTTTTTTCTTTACACTTGGAAAAACAGATAGATAATTTTGATCTTCTAGATTAGGGTTGATTACATCTTTATAATACCTTAATTTTATTTTTTCCTCTAACTCTTTATCACACCACATTTTTTCCTTAAATTTTGATTTGACATTTTTTTTAATAGTATCTTTATTCTACAAAATGGTTTCTTCCATTATTCCCCAATAGTTTATCCAAGATTGGGCATCTTTATGCCATCCTCGCTTGATTCGATGGTGGTTATGACTTGATTTGGAAGCAATTTTAGGTAGCCTCTTGTCTTCCATGTTGTTTAACTTGTTCTTATACATTAGGTATCTAGTCATAGCCATGCTCTCAATAAGGGAGAGGCTAGTTTCTACAAGGAGGATGGGATAGGGCGTATTTCCTTTAATTTTGAGATTATAGGTTATAAAATTCTTTTGTATTTTCTCTATCTTTCTCTAGGATTCATGACAGATACTACAACCCCATACTTCACATCTGTAAAAAACTCACTACGACATAATATACCTTTTTCCTTTTCTTGAGGGACAAAATCCCCGAAGTCCTATTGGTCTTAGCACAAGTTGCAGATGCCTCCTCTGCCTCGACAGAGTCTCTGAGCGACCTCCCGGTCTTAAGGATCGTTCAGTTTATTTTATGAGCCGAAGTGGATCCTTCTATTCCTTGCTGGAATCTCAATTCAATCGATCCACAGGTCCTTCAGAAGTTCCCCTGTGCGAACAGCACTAGGCATGAGCTCCATGACTCCCAAGCGACCACAGTGCTATGACCAAGGACTATTCTCAAATGTGCTTGTTGCAACTCACCATCTTGCGAGTTCACGAGTCGAAGCTCTCAACTCCTCCTTTCCAATCTCGCGATACCTAAGATCACGAAATGGGTATATCTCCCTTCTGTCAGTGCCCTCTGCGTGTGACCACCAGCTAGTCTAAACTCTAGCTCCCGTTGCAACTCGCGACTTTGCAAGTTGAAGGGTTGAACCTCCATGCTCTTATCCCATGAATCCCCGAGATGCAATAAGTCAATGAAGTGTTGACTCCTTCTCCCCATATGACATGTGTCCGTCTGTCAACCACGCGGGCCCTACCTTGTGGTCCTGCCATGTGTCCCTTCTCTTGTGCCTCTCCTCTTGTCACTTCGCGACTTCTATAGTTGAGATGAGGTCCTCTGAACCTTCGAACCTCCGAATGCATGATATGCGATGGGGTTCTTGATCCAATGGTCCTTCCGCGACCTAGATCCAATGGTTGTCTCTGCTCCTCGCTATTTCACAACTTTGTAAGTTGTGGCGTCCAACCTTGGCACCTTCCCTTCACAAAACCCCAAGAAGCGATGTTATCTTTCTTTCTCGCATTCTTGCTACTCACGAATTCACAAGTCGAAGGGTTGAACTATCATTCCCTTACCTCAAGAATCCTCAAGACGCGAGAGGTCAATGGGTGTTGACTCCTTTGACTAGGTGACACGTGTCCACCTATTAATCACACGGGCCCACCTTGCGGTTCTACCACGTGTCCCTCATCCCTAGCTTCAACACTTAGTGACTTCAATTCCCGAAGCACTACCTCCTTTGTATCCCGACACTGAAAGTGCCGAGATCCCGAACTCCTCGCTACTCCTTATCACAACTCACGACTTTGGGACTTTTGGGACAAAATTCTCAACCTCCTATCCGTCGATATGCCGAAATGTTGAAATTTTGACACATCGTCAACGCGGGTCCCACAACGGAACTTCCCGCCCTTTTAGAGTTTTGTACTTCACAACTTCGCAAATGCTGATGCTAAGCTTTCATTTCTTCAACCCACGAAACCTCGAAATACCGAGTTCCGATGCACTTCAACAGTAACTAGCTCACACAAATCTTTTCTCCCCTTTGGGACTTCACCTTTTGGGACCTCGCGAATCTTGAGGTAAGGGTTTTAACCCTTCAACTCGCAAATCCACAAAATGAGATTACGTAAGTGATCCAACAGTCCTTGTTGACTCAGATCCTATGGTTCAATTTCTCCCGAACTTAAAACTTGAAAATAGGCTTACCCTAACTCCCCTGCTCCTCTACAAGATCTAACGGCTCTCGAGACTTTACGAATTCTCCACGGAGAATTCTGACCATTCAATGCCTCCTTGACGACTCTTGCGAAGTGAACACGGTATTCCTTCGCTGCTATTTCAGGATTTCAAGAGCATCATTCTTCCTCATACAGGGTTACTAAGACTTGCACCTTCAAATCCTTTTCCAGGTTCTTGGTGAGCTTTCTAAGAAGGGTGTCTCTATGGGGAGATCTATCTAGGGTATTACCTGAGATGGATAAAGGTATAGATTTCTCGAGAACAGACTTGAAGTCTGAATTAATTCAATATGTGTATAAATAGTGATTTATAAAACATAAGCCATACGTAGTCTTTCCATTATAAGCGTGCAACCACCATTTCTAAATCAAAACACTACACAGGAAGTCTTATACTCAAACCATTCATAAAACTGCACAGACTATGAGCATACATGTCAGCATATAAATTTCAAGATGAAAAATATAAAACACTTATCAGAAATAACACCAGATGTGATTGCAACTGCTGAGAGGGGTGCTCGTTTCCACCCAACCGTAGGCTCAGTGACTCCCAACAGATTTACCACTAGCCACCCCCGAGCTGAGACCATGATGCTGTGAGATTGCGTCCTTGTTTTCCAGTGACCGAAAATGAAGGTTACTCTCCTTCTTCTCTTCTATAACTCACTCTGTATTTTTCCAGAGTTTTTCCTCTCTTCTTTCCCTCACGTCTGCCCCCTGATCGCCCACTCTTCCTGTCTTTTCTCCTTTAGAAAAGGTTGCGTGTGGCATGATCTTCCTCGAAGTGGTCATGTCTGAGGACTCTATGGATGGGCGGTTCACCCCCATCCCTCATTACTCATGAGGATCCCTTTACCTACCAATCCTGATGAGTCATTTAATTCGGGGCCAATGAGTCACTCTTGGTTCTCCGAGCCAGTGAAGTCCAAATGTGGTATTGGTTTTGGGTGGAAGTTAACGCCACCATTCTAGGTGCCTTCTACCACCTTTCCTCAGCCATCATGGTCCCTTTTTCAACACC
>ML777913.1:659936-707601 GCA_009831015.1 Picea engelmannii
TGTGCCTGAGATCTTCGATATCCCGATTTGCGATATGCCGACTTGTTTCTGATTTCTGACACCTGTCCCTCAGATGGACGGTCTCGATGCCTTCGGGATTTCGAGACTTTCGATCTCTTGTTACCTTCAACCTCAGGAACTCCAATTTCCCGATGTTCGATATGCCGATGACGCCTTGATCTCCGACACCTGTCCCTCAGATGGACGGTCTCGATCATTGATGCCTCTGCTGACATCATGCATGGTTTGACACGTGTTAGATCCTGCCACGTGTCACTTTGATTCGTGACTTTCATGTGCCTGAAGTGTTGAATCTGCCTGACACCTGTCAACCTCTGATTGTGCCATGTGTCCATGGGTGACGTGGTCCACCGACGTGAGTTGGATCAACGGTTCAGATCACATGTTGATCTGACGGTTCAGATTCAATCGGGATTTCGCATTTCGCGAAATCGGGGTTTTCGTTGCATTGTGTTCTTGCATTATGAAATCCCGATCCCCGAATCTCTGATGTAGCCTCCTGGTTGCCACGCGTCCATACAAATGAACGGTCTAGATCCCTGCTTAATTTAACGGCTGCGATCAAATCGCGAAATCGCGTATCGCGATTTCGGGGTTTTTGTTGACGAGTGATTTGGACATTTCAAAGTCCCGAACCCCGATCCGTACAGAGCTGTGATCAACGGTCCTGATCCTTTCTGGATTTGACGGTCCAGATTCAATCGGGATTTCACCTTGGCTTTTCCCGATGGAATATCTCCCTCGCAGTTTCTGTCTGATCTGACGGCCCTCGTTCTTTTGGGAAATTTGAATGAGATCCTGTGGTTGTGGATCTCTGTCTTCCTTCTCTTCTGCACGCCAACTCCATTGTTGCCATCAATGACAACAACCATCAATACACATTCATTGCTTGTTCAATATTTGCCAACACATAGGACCCTCTAAGCGTTGTTCTACTGAAGTGACTACTTTTTCCCGCTCTACTCCTTGACCTTCAATCTCCTCAAAAAATAGGCAAGCTACATCCTGGACTGACTGGATCTTCTGAGTCACTTCCATGACTTATCTTTGTATGGCATGGACCTATTGTTGAGTCGTGCGCTATTCTTGGGATATTTTCATTCGCTCAACCGTTGACAAGGGCTTTAACTGTGCTTGTACTATTGTTTCTTTCCTCTTTACTTCCTGGAGCTATGACTCCAGTGTTTTCAATTTAGGGTCCTCGGTAAGGCGCTCATAAGTCTGCGCACTGCGACTGCTTATTTGTTTATATTCCATGGCTAATGCTTTGATTCTTTCAAATGAGCTCGAGGCAGTTGATTATCTCTAGTCTTTCACTTCCTACGGAGTGCTTGGCACTATTTGTAGCTCCAGTTCTGTTATTCTCTATTGAAGCTGTTGAATGGATTTAGCAAGCTTCACCACTTGATTCTCCATCGGGTCTTCCTCCATTTTATCTAATCCCATCAGGGAGCAAAGTGCTCTGCAGAATGTTTCCTTAATTCCAACCTACTCTGTGAGTAGTTATTCTTTCTCTTGCTAGATCTGCGCTCTATCCTCTTCAAACTTGATTTGGAGGTCGTCCTTCTCTTGTTATGCAACTCAGCATTGCTCTATGATTTCTTCTTGTGATTGCTTTAGGGCCACTGTGGCCTGTTATTTTTCTTCCTACACATGACGAAGGTGATCTTCGATTACATCAGCTATTATGCAGAGTTGGGCAGGCTCATCTCCCAACTCTATTTCTTCTAATGGCATGGGCATAGTGGACATTGCACGGCTGGAGTGAAGGTCTTGTTCTACTCCTCTCAGCTCTGCTTCAATCCTTCAATACATGGTTTCTTGTTTGGCTTCAGTTCTCTACAAAATACCTTATAAGGCATCTAATACAGCTGCAATAATGAAGTAGAAGTCATCGACTGTGAGTACAGTCTTCAACTTCAACTTACTCTCTTTGGACTTCTTTCACGATGTAGGTTTCGTTGGGGAAACCTTTCTTTTCTTGGATGTCTCTGCCTCTTCAAGGGGGTTCCTAGGCGATGTTACCTCGCCTTGCTTCTACTTTTCTTATTCCCCTTCTCTCTCTTCTTTTTCCACTTCATTGTATCCTCCTCCACTAGGTGAATATAATGCAGTCTCTTCTGATGTGTTGTGTATTTCCTGTACATCTTCCTTTTTTTTCTTCCTGCTACTGCTGGGTGCATCATACTCTTCGGGAGTAACCACCAAAATTCCAATGAGGTTGGGGTTGGACAGTGCTTTCTAGTCGACTGGTATACGGAACTCTACAGGTCATTCCTTAGTGATTTCTTCCAGGTTCTCCTCTATAAGCTTGTAGTAGGACTGAAGCTCTTATTTACTTTCATCTGTGCATGCAGTAATATAAATAAAAGAGATATTTGCATGAACTTCATAAGGGGCCTGAACCTGTCCAATGTGTTCGGTGTCATATGAGGCAAAAACTTGATAGCCCTCTTCTGTTGTAGGTGTATGGAATACTACATTCGACTGCCATTGTTTCCCCATATTGCTCGAATACCAGAGCGTGGTGAACTTCCAAGATAATGGCTTGAATGACTCAATGTCAGGGAGGGTCGCACCTTCCAGCATCTCCCAAGCAGTGAACACAAAGAGGATCAACATCTAGCTAAAATGGAACTCATATCCATAATCTTGAGCTTCGCGACAATCCAATTCTAACTGATTGACTAGGTAACTGGCCCAGTTCATTTGTAGTCCTTCCACGCATTTTCCTACGAGGTCAACAAAAAACCCTATGACCTGCATGGGTTTGTCCTTTCAGACTAGATTACCTGCAATCAACTGGAAAGCAAGGTGCACTACGCCATTCTAAATGGAGGCTACCTTGTATCCTCGCATCCCTTTCTCTACATCTTCGTAGGTTTCTATGATCTTTTGTGCCAAGGCATGATCTGTAGCCTTGCCTAGATAAAAATCTCATGGGTCTGGTCCCTACATGCTCAATTTGGTGATCCTATGCATCGATGTTGAATCAACGGTGATGCATATGTCTAACCATAGATACCTTCCATGGAAGCACAACATCAGGAGCTTAATGCACACGTTAACCTCCTAGTGCCTTTAAAAATTTGGTATCTTCATCATGTTCAAGATAGTGGATCTCACTATGTCCATAGTCCATGACTGGGGGATGATCTTCAAATTCTTCCCCTTGGTCTTGGTCAAATATTTTTGAGGTAAGAGAATTCCATAGCTCTTGTGGTATCCTAGGTTATAGTCACTGATCTTCAAGGTTGGAATCTTCTCCTTCCAGGGCACATCCGCTCACAGGACCTTTCTCCTTCCTCGACCCAAAGAACTATGAAATTCTTCTATTTCCCTATCGAGAAATCTTCCTCCCACAGGAAACTCTTCTCGAAATCCCCCTTTTTCTCTATCGGGGTTTTAACACCCATGATATTCTGGTGACTTGAAACGCTGATCCTCGATCTCCGATGAACCCCTTTTTGTGGCCTCAGAACACTGGGCTAAGCTTTTCATCCACGCGACCACTCCTTTATGACCTCAGCAATAAACCCCCATCGGGATATCGGGGTTTATGATGTCGAAATACCCATGTCCCTAAGACTCACGATTCCCCGAATCGCGATGCGCCTATTTTCAAGATAGCCCTCTGACTATAGGCTTTGCACCATATGACTGCTAACCTATGACCACGGCCTCAACCCATCGAGGCTATGGGAATTCTAATGTTATGAAACACTTACCCATGGGTCGTCGATTCTTCGTCAGGCTAGCACCTGTCTCCCACTACGACTCCTCCTTCTACCTGCTATGGTGACAGTTGTTCCCCACTGATCGGGGTTTCCTCGATCGGAATTTCAATGTGTATGAATCACTTGTCACTAGGATCCCTGATTTTCCGATGAACTCCAATCACCGATGGGCTTACTCCCTGTCGAGACTCTCCCCGATGGCGTAGATCTCTTCCACGCGTCCTCTAATATGAACGGTCACGATTTCCTCCGGGGTTTGGGACTCGAAAAGTCTCAAGCTCCTTGTCCTCTGGAACTCTAATATACTGATTCTCGACTCTCTTCCAAGTTTCTGACACAAGTCCCAGATGATGGATGATTCAGATCAATTCTCGGGGTCCGCTACTTTACAAAGATAAGAACCTTCACTTACATGAACTCTGATGGCCAAAATACTGATCTGGTGATCGTGCACCACATGTCCTCCTTGAGATCCTACGGTTGTACTCCCTCCACCATTTCGGGGTTTTCGTGGTCACGGATCCTTGACTCAAGAAGTTCTGGAATGCCGATGAAATTTTGACTCCTTGCCACCTGTCCCCAATAGATGGATGACCCAGATCTTTCCGGGGTTTTGGGGTTTCTATTGTTGAGAAACACTCGACCACGGGATTCCCGATCCTTCACATCCCGATGGGAATTCTCGTGTTGAGTCTATCAGATCCAACGGTTGACGGGTAACTGGTCCATGATCTAATGGTCCACGAACCCTGGAGCTTGCACTCCCAGTGCGACCATAACCTCTTCACTTCTTCAATAGATCCAATGGCTGACGGGATCCTATCGATCTCCTCTACGAGATCCTAACCATCCACTTCCTTCTTGGCTATCTGTTGATCCTCCTGCACGTAAACTTGCAGCAGCTATTCAACCACTTTATGCATAGACCCTCGGTAGTTATCCTCAATGGATTTGAAAACCTTATCCCTCCTGAGCTTCCTCATGCTTCCAACCTCAAAGAGGTTCTCTGCATGCACTCCTTGCGGCAGTTCTCGAACACTTTTAAGTGTTGAGATCTTTTGACTCTGTGCACACCTGCAACAGTAGTCCTTCAATACTTCACTCAGTTTCACGACTGAGACTCTCCTTAGCCTACACACCCCTTGCAGGACTTTAGCAACCCACTTTCACTTCTAAGTGAATGAGAACAAGAGTTTAACTCTCGATCCTTCTTTCAACGCACTCCTTGTGGACAACTTCAACTGCACTCCTTGCAGGAGTCCTTTCTCAAAAGGAGAAACAATCGTAACTCACTTCACCTTCTCTCAGAATTCTATCTTAATGCATGAAATCATACGCACAGCATAACAACAATGCCTAATTGGAAGAAATGTTCATAAGCAGAGCATTTAACACTTATGCACAGAGAATAACACAATAGCCATGAATCTGAATCAACTTCTTCTATTAATTCAAGATCTATACATGGATGTTCTTCTACAACTCTCTACTATTCTCCTCTACTCTAGATTCTTCTTTCTCCTGTTAATATTGCAATGATACAATGAGGGTGTCTATATCCCATTTCCCTCTTTCTTCTAGAACTGTATAATCTAAATATTCAATTCTACCTACTTACATTTACTACTTATAAATGCCTCTGTCTATCTCAGACGAGAGCATATGGCTCGAGGTCTGATTACATTTTATCAAAGCACCTTCAATAAATGATCTCATTTATGTTTTCGCATGAACTTCAAGGGAAAATTCAAAAACTTGCGCTAGACATCTTCCAGCTGTCTTCCACTTCCACGTTGGTTTTTCTTGTCGTGAGGGATGCTCCTGCATCATACTCCCTCGCTTGAAAATTTTCATGGGCTCCTATCCATGAGCTCCTGCACGGTATGTCCATGCTTCAAAATTTCTGCTTCAATCTCCCAGCTGGCATCTTCCACTGGATGTCCCTTCCATTTGACTAAATATTCAAAATATTCTTTCCTTCGTGTTTTCTTACCCACTTGTTTATTCAGTATCTGCTCCATCTGTGGATTTTCTGCAACTGGCATCTGCTTCTACCACTGGACCTCTAGTTTCTCATCACTTTCTACTCCTGCTTCATCATCTTTATATGGATATAAGTCCGAAACATTAAATATCGGAGATATTCCAATGTCCTCTGGTAACTCGATCTCATAAGCATTTCTCCCATTTTCTTCAGGACCTTGCATGATCCGATTTTCTTCATTTTTAGCTTGTTTTATGTTCCTCTCGAGAACCATTCTTTCCTTAAATGTGCCAGAACTAGATCGCCAACATCAATATGAAGTTGTCTCCGATGTTGATCTGCTCTGCGCTTGTACTCCTGACTTGACTTCAATAGTCTCTCCTTCACCTAGCTATGAAGTTCCTTCATCGCTTTAGTGAATTATCCTACGCTAGCACTGCTAGTATCATTCTGTTCTGAATCCCTTAGTTCAGAAACTCCTCTTGGTTGCCTCCCATAGACAATCTGGAATGGACTTTTTCTTGTTCTCCGATTTACTGAGTCATTGTAAGCATACTCTGCCTGTGGCAATATATTGTCCCAACTGCTATGGTGCTTCGTTACCAAGATTCTCAGCAAGTCCCCTAGACTCCTGTTCACAGCTTCCATTTTCCCATCCGTCTGCGGATGATAAGCAGAACTAAATGCCAAGTTAGTTCCCATATTCTTCCACAATGTCCTCCAGAAATTCCCTATGAATTTTGTGTCTCTGTCCGAAACTATGTTTTTCGGCAATCCATGAAGTCGAACAATCTCCTTGAAAAACAAAATTGCGATGTGAGTCGCATCGCTGGTCTTCTAGCATGGAATTAAATGTGCCATCTTAGAAAACCTATCCACTACCACAAAGATCGAATCAACACCTCTTTGTGTCCTAGGAAATCCCAACACGAAATCCATGCTAATTTCGTCCCACGGCTTCTCAGGTATGGGCAGTGGATGATAAAAACTCGTATTCTGCTTTCTGCCCTTCAAGTGCTGGCAAATCCTGCATCTGTTAATGAGCCTCTTGAACTCTGATTGCATCCCTGGCCAAAAGTATGACTCCCTCATTCTTGCAAATGTTTTGTCGTGACCGAAGTGTCCTGCTAAGCCTCTGTTGTGTTTCTCCTTTAACAGATTCTCCCTCATGGAGAAAATTGGAATACACAATTTGTTGCCTCTGAACAACAATCCTTCTTGGACCATATAGTCTATCCAAGGGCTTATGTCTCTGAGAAATGGATTCTCAACTGCTTCATATGCTTTTGCAAAATCTGGATCATCGGCATACATGTCCCTCATATCGTCAAAGCCTAACATCCTTACTTTGAATTCCTGTAACAAAAAACATTTCCTGCTCAAAGCATCAGCTACTTTGTTAGCAGTACCAGAAATATGATTTATTACAAAAGTGAAAATTTGCATGTATTCAACCCACTTAGCATGCCTCTGATTCAACTTTTCTTATTGAGTCACAAACTATAATGCATGGTTATCACTATATAAAATAGATTCCTTTGGAATCAAATAGTGCCTCCATTTTTTCAATGCTTGGATGATGGCATAGAATTCTTTATCATATGTGGAGTACTTTTATTTTGCCTCATTCAGCTTCTCGCTGAAATATGAAATCGGTCTGTCCTCCTGGCTCAAGACCGCTCTGATACCAAACCTGCTTGCATCACATTTCACCTGAAATGTCTTTTGAAAATCTGGCAACACCAGAATTGGTTGCTCTGTAATCTTTCGTTTCAACAAACTGAAACTCTTCTTAGCCTCTTCCATCCAGTGAAAATATTTATGTCTTTTCTTTACTGTATCCATCATTGTTGTACTAATCCCACTGAAATTTCTGATGAACTTCCGGTAGAAACTAGCCAAACCATGAAAACTTCTCACCTTGAAAATATTTCTCGGTGATGGCCAATTCTTAATTACCTCCACCTTTTCCGGATCCATCTTTAATTCATTTTCTGAAATATCAAACCCCAAATAAATGAGTTCTGTCTTCATGAATGATAAATTCTTCATGTTAATCAACAACTTCTCCTACTGTAGCTTCTTCATAACAATAGCCAAATGCTTCAAATGTTCAGTATTTGTCTTGCTGAAAACCAATATATCATCCAGATACATGATGACAAATCTCCCACTTAAGCAATCCATCAGATCATCCATCCTTGGCAATGGGAATCTATACCTAATAGTTATATTGTTTATGGCTCTCGAATCAGTGCACATCCTCCAACCTCCATCTTTCTTTGGACTGAGTACTATTGGAACAACACACGGACTCAAGCTTTCCCTGACCAAGCCTTTGTCCAACAACTTATGGACCTGTCTTTTAACTTCTTCATTCTCTTGTGGCGTCAATCTATACGTGGCTTTGTTTGGCAAACTAGATCCTGGTATGAGGTCTATCTGATGACTCACACTCCTCATTGGTGGCAATGAACGATGTAGTTCGTCCACTACAATATCAACGAACTCTTCCTGTAGTTCCTGAACTTCTTCTGGCAAATCGTCCACCTTTGTGCTAGTCAGAAAAATTTTCGGCTTTCTGACCACAAAGAATTGTGGATCCTCCTTCTTAACCTCCGTAAGAAGCTCCTTCCCACTCATGAGAAGTACCTTGTTGCTTACCTCCGGCTTGACCTCTTTATCTTCAATTGGACACAACTTATGAGTCCTCCCATTATTTTCCAGGGTATATGTATTCATTATCCCATCATGAATCACATTTATGTCATACTTCCATGGCCTTCCCAGCAATAAATGACAAACATCCATTGGAACGAAATCACATAAAATCTTGTCATTATATCTTCCTATTTTAATGTCAACTAAGCACTATTTGGTGACATTTACCTGTTGTCCCTTCTGTAGCCATGAAACTTTGTATGGGCTTGGATGATCAGTTGTCTCCATCTCAATATTTTCGACCATCTCGGTTGAAACAAGATTATCTGTGCTTCCACTGTCCACAATGACCTTGGACACTCTATCCTTAGTCTTGCAAGCAGTCTTAAAAATATTGTTCCTCTGTGTTGGATTTTCCACCTCCTTTTCTGGCATCAAAAGGACTTTCCGCATCACCAACAACCTTCTACATTCAGTGTATTTTGGCTTAGTATCTCGCCTCTGAGCCTCGGTGATGTGAGTCTGCACAGTTTCTTTCTTTTTCTCTGGACACTCAAATGACCTGTGCCCATTCTTTCCACATGTGAAGCATGTAATTACTCCACCTCTTCCTCTTCCTCTACCTCTGGTACAAGGAAACCTACTATTATCAGCATATCCTCCTCTCTACTCAATATGTTGTTCTCTTTGCTCAACATATGGCCTTCTCTGTGAGGTTCCACCTCTTTCTGTCTGAGTCTAAGGTTTCTTCCAGTCATCCTTGGGCTTCTGGTATTTATCTTGGGCAAATGATTTGCGTTTGGGCTGACTCGTGCCTCTGCCCCTCTGACTTTGTTTACGTCTCAGCTTCTCCTCAGCTTTCAGAGCTAATTGGTAAGCATCCTCCACCGTTCGAATGGTCGCCAAATTTAGTTCATCCTGAATTTCATACCTCGGGCCATTCATGTACCTGGACACCTTTTCGTCATTGCTTTCGCGATGACCTGCTCTGATGTTCAACCTATAAAATTCCTCAGTATATTCTTTCACTGTCATAATCTTCTATGTCAGGTTCTGCATCCTCCTGAACAGAGAAATCTGATAATCCCTGGGAATGAATTTTGCCTTCATCTTTGCAATCATCCTGTACCAGCTCTTAATCTTTTGCTTGCCTTGGCAATGTCTTTCAGCTTGCAGCTCATCCCACCATAATGCTGCGTGTCCCTTCAATCTTGTGATGGCATGTCTGACCTTCTTATCATGTTTGATATCTTCATAATAGAAGTAAGTATCAAGAGCTCCAATCCAGTCTAGCAGCTCTTCTGCATCCAGAATCCCTTCATAAGCTGGAATGTCCATCTTTGTTCTTGAACTCATCTGAGCGATAGCCTTAATTAAACGCTCATTGGCTGCATCTTCTATTGGGATTTCTTCTTACTCATGTCCAGCATCACCTTCATCCTCGGATTCATTGATATCTCCGGCATCAGCCCTTCGTCTTTCTCTTATCTCCATGTCCTCCATTCTAGAACAAAGATTTCGCATTCCTCTCTCCACCTATGGATTCTATACTTGCCTACCTCTTTCTCTGGACAATTCCCTTTCCTCCTCTGGGTCGGGTGATCGTATACCTCTTCTTCTTGGCGGCATGGTGAATTCTCCTTTTCCTCTACTATAGAAAGCAAAGAAACTTTTCTACGCTCTGATACTACTTGATGCAGGCGCGCCTTCCAGGGCACGTCCACTCACAGGACCTTTCTCCTTCCTCAGCCCAAAGAACTGTGAAATTCTTCTATTTCCCTATCGGGAAATCTTCCTCCCACAGGAAACTCTTCTCAAAATCCCCCTTTTTCTCTATCAGGGTTTCCTCTATCGGGGTTTTAACACCCACGATATTCTGGTGACTTAAAATGTCGATCCTTGATCTCTGATGCGCCCCATTTTGTGGCCTCAACCCACTGGGCTAAGCTTTTCATCCACGCAACCGCTCCTTTATGACCTCAGCAATAAACCCCCGTCAGGATATTGGGGTTTATGATGTCGAAATACCCATGTCCCCAAGACTCGCGATTCCCCGAATCGCGATGTGCCTATTTTCACGATAGCCCTTTGGCTACAGGCTTCACACCATATGACTGCTAACCTGTGACCATGGACTCAACCCGTCAGGGCTACGGGAATTCTAATGTTATGAAACACTTACCCATGGGTCGTCAATTCTCCGTCAGGCTAGCACCTATCTTCCACTATGACTCCTCCTTCTGCCTGATATGCTGATAGTTGTTCCCCACTGATCGGGGTTTCCTCGATTGGGATTTCAATGTGTATGAATCACTTGTCACCAGGATCCCCAATTTTTTGATGAACTCCAATCACTGATGGGCTTACTCCCTGTCGGGACTCTCCCCGATGGCGCAGATCTCTGCCACGCGTCCTCTAATATGAACGGTCCCGATTTACTATGGGGTTTGGGACTTGAAAGGTCTCAAGTGCCTTGTCCTCAGGAACTCTGATATACCAATTCCCGACTCTCTTCTAGGTTTCTGACACGCGTCCCAGATGATAGACGGTTCAGATCAGTCCTCAAGGTTTGCTACTTTACAAAGCCAGGAACCTTCACTTACCTGAACTTCGATGGCCAAAATCCTCATCTAGTGATCGCGTGCCACGTGTCCTCCTTGAGATCCTACGGCTGTACTCCCTCCACCGTTCCGGGGTTTTCTTGGTCACGGATCCTTGACTCTGGAAATTCCGGAATGCCGATGAACTTTCGACTCCTTGCCACCTGTCCCCAACAAATGGACGAACCAGATCTTTCCGGGGTTTTGGGGTTTCTATTGTTGAGAAACACTCGACCACGGGATTCCCGATCCTTCACATCCTGATGGGAATTATCGTGCTGCTTTTGTCAGATCCAACAGCTGATGGGTAACTGGTCCACGATCCAATGGTCCATGAACCCTGGAGCTTGCACTCCCAGTGCGACCGTAACCTTTTCAGTTCTTCAATAGATCCAATGGCTGATGGGATCCTATCGATCTCCTCTACGAGATCCTGACCGTCCACTTCCTTCTTGTCTATCTGCTGATCCTCCTACACGTAACCTTGCAGCAACTATTCAACCACTTTATGCACAGACCCTCGGTACTTATCTTCAACGGATTTGAAAGCCTTATCCCTCCTGAGCTTCCTCACGCTTCCAACCTCAAAGAGGTTCTCTGCACGCACTCCCTGTGGCAGTTCTCAAACACTTTTAAGTGTTGATATATTTTGACTCTGCGCACACCTGCAGCAGTAGTCCTTCAATACTTCACTCAGTTTCACAACTGAGACTCTCCTTAGCCTGCACACCCCTTGCACGGCTTTAGCAACCCACTTTCACTTCTGAGTGAGTGAGAACAAGAGTTTAACTCCTCGAGCCTTCTCTCAACACACTCCTTGCGGACAACTTCAACTACACTCCTTGCAGGAGTCCTTGCTCAAAAGGAGAAACAATCGTAACTCACTTCACCTTCTCTCAGACTTCTATCTTAACGCATGAAATCATATGCACAGCATAACAACAATGCCTAACATGAAGAAATGTTCATAAGTAGAGCATTTAACACTTATGCACAAAGAATAACACAATAGCCATGAATCTGAATCAACTTCTTCTATTAATTCAAGATCTATACATGGATGTTCTTCTACAACTCTCTACTATTCTCCTCTACTCTAGATTCTTCTTTCTCCTGTTAATATTACAATGATACAATGAGGGTGTCTATATCTTGTTTCCCTCTTTCTTCTAGAACTGTCTAATCTAAATATTCAATTCTACCTACTTACATTTACTACTTATAAATTCCTTTGTCTATCTCAGACGAGAGCGTATGGCTCGAGGTCTGATTACATTTGATAAAAGTGCCTTCAATAAATGATTTCATTTATGTTTGCACATCAACTTCAAGGGAAAATTCAAAAACTTGTGTTGGACGTCTTCCAGCTGTCTTCCGCTTCCACGTTGGTTTTTCTTTTCGTGAGGGATGCTCCTACATCATACTCTCTCGCCTGAAAATTTGCATGGTCTCCTATCCGTGAGATCCTGCACAGTATGTCCATGCTTCAAAATTTCTACTTCAGTCTCCCAGCTGGCATCTTCCACTGGATGTCCCTTCCATTTGACTAAATATTCAAAATATTCTTTCCTTCAGGTTTTCTTACCCACTCGTTTATTCAGTATCTGCTCCATCTGTGACTTTTCTGCAACTGGCATCTACTTCTGCCACTGGACCTCTGGTTGCTCATCACTTTCTTCTCCTGCTTCATCAGCTTTATATGGATATAATTCTGAAACATTAAATATTGGAGATATTCCAATGTCCTCTGGTAACTCCATCTCATTAGCATTTTCTCCCATCTTCTTCAGGACCTTGCATGGTCCGATTTTCTTCATTTTCAGCTTGTTTTATGTTCCTCTCGGGAACCTTTCTTTCCTTAAATGTGCCAGAACTAGATCTCCAACCTCAAATTGAAGTTGTCTCTGATGTTGATCTTCTCTCCTATTGTACTCCTTACTTGACTTCAATAGTCGCTCCTTCACCTGGCTGTGAAGTTCCTTCATCGCTTCAGCAAATTCTCCTGCGCTAGCAATGCTAGTATCATTTTGTTCTGAATACCTTAGTTTAGAAACTCCTCTTGGCTACCTCCCATAGACAATATGGAATGGACTTTTTCCTGTGCTCCGATTTACTAAGTCATTGTAAGAAAACTCTGCCTGTGGCAATATATTGTCCCAACTGCTATGGTGCTTTGTTACCAAGCTTCTCAGCAAGTCTCCTAGAATCCTGTTCACAGCTTCCATTTTCCCATCTGTCTGCGGATGATAAGCAGAACTAAACACCAAGTTAGTTCCCATATTCTTCCACAATGTCCTCCAGAAATGCCCTATGAATTTTGTGTCTCTGTCCGAAACTTTGTTTTTCAGCAATCCATGAAGTCGAACAATCTCCTTGAAAAACAAAATTGCGATGTGAGTCGCATCACTGGTATTCTATCATGGAATGAAATGTGCCATATTAGAAAACCTGTCCACTACCACAAATATCGAATCAACACCTCTTTGTGTCCTCGGCAATACCAACACGAAATCCATGCTAATTTCGTCCCACGGCTTCTCAGGTATGGGCAATGGATGACAAAAACCCGCATTCTTCTTTCTGCCCTTCGAGTGCTGGCAAATCCTGCATATGTTCATGAGCCTCTTGACCTCTTCTCGCATCCCTGGCCAAAAGTATGACTACCTCAGTCTTGCAAATGTTTTGTCATGATCAAAGTCTCCTGCTAAGCCTCCGTTGTGTTTCTCCTTTAACAGATTCTCCCTCATGGAGCAATTTGGAATACACAATTTGTTGCCTCTGAACAACAATCCTTCTTGGACAATATAGTCTATCCAAGGGCTTATGTCTCTGAGAAATGGATTCCCAGCTGCTTCATATGCTTCTGCAAAATTCAGATCATCGGCATACATGTCCCTCATATCGTCAAAGCCTAATGTCCTTACTTTGAATTCCTGTAACAACAAACATTTCCTGCTCAAAGCATCAGCTACTTTGTTAGCAGTACCAGAAATATGCATTATTACAAAAGTGAAATTTTGCATGTATTCAACCCATTTAGCATGCCTCTGATTCAACTTTTCTTGTTGAGTCACAAACTGTAATGCATGGTTATCACTATATAAAATAAATTCTTTTGGAATCAAATAGTGCCTCCATTTTTTCAATGCCTGGATGATGGCATAGAATTCTTTATCATATGTGGAGTACTTTCCTTTTTCCTTATTCATCTTCTCGCTGAATTATGCAATCGGTCTGTTCTTCTGGCTCAAGACCGCTCCGATACCAAACCCGCTTGCATCACATTTCACCTAAAATGTCTTTTGAAAATCTGGCAACACCAGAATTGGTTGCTATGTAATCTTTCGTTTCAACAAACTGAAAATCTTCTCAGCCTCTTCCGTCCAGTAAAAAGATTTATGTATTTTCTTTACTATATCCATCATTGCTGCACTAATCCCACTAAAATTTTTGATGAACTTCCGGTAGAAACTAGCCAAACCATGAAAACTTCTCACCTCGAAAATATTTCTCGGTGATGGCCAATTCTTAATTACCTCCACCTTTTTCGGATCCATCTTTAATTCATTTGCTGAAATAACAAACCCCAAATAAATGAGTTATGTCTTCATGAATGAGGACTTCTTCATGTTAATCAACAACTTCTCCTGCTGTAGCTTTTCCATCACAATAGCTAAATGCTTCAAATGTTCAGTCTTTGTCTTGCTAAAAACCAATATATCATCCAGATACATGATGAAAAATATCCCAATTAACTCCTTCGGGACTTCATTCATTAACATCATAAAGGTACTCGGTGCATTCGTCAAGCCAAAGGGCATGAAAATCCATTCGTACAAACCTTCGTTTGTCTTGAATGTTGTTTTCCATTCGTCACCTTCTCTCATACGAATCTGATGATATCCACTCTTCAAAACTATCTTTGAAAAAAAAAATTCCCCACTTAAGCAATCCATCAGATCATCCATCCTTGGCAATGGGAATCTATACCTAATAGTTATCTTGTTGATGGCTCTTGAATTAGTGCACATCCTCCAGCCACTGTCTTTCTTCGGGCTGAGTATTGTTGGAACAGCACACGGACTCAAGCTTTCCCTGACCAAGCCTTTGTCCAACAACTCATGGACCTGTCTTTTAACTTCTTCATTCTCTTGTGGCATCAATCTATACGCGGCTTTGTTTGGAAAACTAGCTCCTGGTATGAGGTCTATTTGATGACTCACACTCCTCATTGGTGGCAATGAATGAGGTAGTTCGTCCACTGCAATATCAATGAACTCTTCTAGCAGTTTCTGAACTTCTTCTGGAAAATTGTACACCTTTGTGCTAGTCAGAACAATTTTTGACTTTCTGACCACAAAGAATTGTGGATCCTCCTTCTTCTTAACCTCCATAAGAAGCTCCTTCCCACTCATTAGAAGTACCATGTTTCTTACCTCCGGTTTCACCTCTTTATCTTCAATTGGACACAACTTATGAGTCCTCCCATTCTTTTCCAAGGTATATGTATTCATTCTCCCATCATGAATCACATTTCTTTTATACTGCCATGGCCTTCCCAGTAATAAATGACAAACATCCATTGGAATGACATCACATAAAATCTTGTCATTATATCTTCCTATTTTAATGTCAACTAAGCACTGTTTGGTGACATTTACCTAGTGTCCCTTCTGTAGCCATGAAACTTTGTATGGGCTTGGATGATCAGTTGTCTCCATCTCCATCTTTTCGACCATCTCGGTTGAAATGAGATTATCTGTGCTTCCACTGTCCACAATGACCTTGCACACTCTATCCTTAGTCTTGCAAGTAGTCTTAAAAATATTGTTCCTCTGCACTGGATTTTCCACCTCCTTTTCTGGCATCAAAAGGACTTTCTGCATCACCAGCAACCTTCTGCATTCAATGTATTTTGCCTCAGTATCTTTCCTCTGAGCCTCCGTGATGTGAGTCTCCACAGTTTCTTTCTTTTTCTCTGGACACTCAAACGACCTGTGCCCATTCTTTCCACATGTGAAGCATGTAATTAATCTGCCTCTTCCTCTTCCTCTACCTCTGGTACGAGGAAACCTACTATTATCAGCATATCCTCCTCTCTGCTCAGTATGTTGTTCTCTTTGCTCAACAGATGGCCTTCTCTATGAGGTTCCACCTCTTTCTGTCTGAGTCTGAGGTTTCTTCCAGTCATCCTTGGGCTTCTGGTATTTATCTTGGGCAATTGCTTTGCCTTTGGGCTGACTCCTGCCTCTACCCCTTTGACTTTTTTTACGGCTCATCTTCTCCTCAGCTTTCAGAGATAATTGGTAATCATCCTCCACCATTCGGATGGTCGCCAAATTTAGTTCATCCTGAATTTCATACCTCAGGCCATTCATGTACCTGGCCACCTTTTCGTCATTACTTTCACGATGACCTACTCTGATGTTCAACCTGTAAAATTCCTCATTATATTCTTTCACTGTCATCATCTTCTGTCTCAAGTTCTGCATCCTCCTGAACAGAGAAATCTGATAATCCCTGGGAATGAATTTTTCCTTCATCTTTGCAATCATCCTGTCCCAGCTCTTAATCTTCTGCTTGCCTTGGCAACGTATTTCAACTTGCAGCTCATCCCACCATAATGCTGTGTGTCCCTTCAATCTTGTGACGACATGTCTGACCTTCTTATCATCTTCGATATCTTCATAATCGAAGTAAGTATCAAGAGCTCTAATCCAGTCTAGCAGCTCTTCTGCATCCAGACTCCCTTCATAAGCTGGAATGTCCATCTTTGTTCTCGAGCTCATCCGAGCGATAGCATTAATTAAACTCTCATTGGCTGCATCTTCTGCTAGGATTTATTCTTCCTCATGTCCAGCATCACCTTCATCCTCGGATTCACTGATATCTCTGGCATCATCCCTTCGCCTTTCTCTTATCTCCATGTCCTCCATTCTAGCATGAAGATTTCGCATTCCTCTCTCCATGTCTGGATTCTGTACTTGCCTACCTCTTTCTCTGGACAATTCCCTTTCCTCCTCAGGGTTTCTATTGTTGAGAAACACTCGACCACGGGATTCCCGATCCTTCACATCCCGATGGGAATTCTCGTGCTACTTCTGTCAGATCCAACGGCTGACGGGTAACTGGTCCATGATCCAATTGTCCACAAACCCTAAATCTTGCACTCCCAGTGCAACCATAACCTCTTCACTTCTTCAATAGATCCAACGGCTGACGAGATCCTATCGATCTCCTCTACGAGATCCTGACCGTCCACTTCCTTCTTGGCTATCTGTTGATCCTCCTGCATGTAACCTTGCAGCAGCTATTCAACTTCTTTATGCATAGACACTCGGTACTTATCCTCAATGGATTTGAAATCCTTATCCCTCCTGATCTTCCTCACGCTTCCAACCTCAAAGAGGTTCTCCGCACGTACTCCTTGCGGCAGTTCTCGAACACTTTTAAGTGTTGAGATCTTTTGACTCTGCGCACACCTGCAGCAGTAGTCCTTCAATACTTCACTCAGTTTCATGACTGAGACTCTCCTTAGCCTGCGCACCCCTTGCACGGCTTTAGGAACCCACTTTCACTTCTGAGTGAATGAGAACAAGAGTTTAACTCCTTGAGCCTTCTTTCAACGCACTCCTTGCAGACAACTTCAACTGCACTCCTTGCAGGAGTCCTTGCTCAAAAGGAGAAACAATCGTAAGTCACTTCACCTTCTCTCAGACTTCTATCTTAATGCATGAAATCATACGCATAGCATAACAACAATGCCTAACAGAAAGAAATGTTCATAAGCAGAGCATTTAACACTTATGCACAGAGAATAACACAACAGCCATGAATCTGAATCAACTTCTTCTATTAATTCAAGATCTATACATGGATGTTCTTCTACAACTCTCTACTATTCTCCTCCGCTCTAGATTCTTCTTTCTCCTGTTAATATTACAATGATACAATGAGGGTGTCTATATCCCGTTTCCCTCTTTCTTCTAGAACTGTCTAATCTAAATATTCAATTCTACCTACTTACATTTACTACTTATAAATGCCTCTATCTATCTCAGATGAGAGCGTATGGCTCAAGGTCTGATTACATTTTATCAAAGCACCTTCAATAAATGATCTCATTTATGTTTGCGCATCAACTTCAAAGGAAAATTCAAAAACTTGCGTTGGACATCTTCCAGCTGTCTTCCGCTTCCACGTTGGCTTTGCTTGTCATGAGGGATGCTCCTGCATCATACTCCCTTGCTTGAAAATTTACATGGGCTCCTTTCCATTAGCTCCTGCATAGTATGTCCATGCTTCAAAATTTCTGCTTCAGTCTCCTAGCTGGCATCTTCCACTGGATGTCCCTTCCATTTGACTAAATATTCAAAATATTCTTTCCTTCGGGTTTTCTTACCCACTCGTTTATTTAGTATCTGCTCCATCTGTGGCTTTTCTTCAACTGGCATCTGCTTCTGCCACTGGACCTCTGGTTGCTCATCACTTTTTGCTCCTGCTTCATCAGCTTTATATGGATATAAGTCTGAAACATTAAATATCGGAGATATTCAAATGTCCTCTGGTAACTCGATCTCATAAGCATTTTCTCCCATCTTCTTCAGGACCTTGCATGGTCCGATTTTCTTCATTTTCATCTTGTTGTATGTTCCTCTCGGGAACCTTTCTTTCCTTAAATGTGCCAGAACTAGATCGCCAACTTCAAATTGAAGTTGTCTCTGATGCTGATCTGCTCTGCGCTTGTACTCCTAACTTGACTTCAATAGTCGCTCCTTCACCTGGCTGTGAAGTTCCTTCATCGCTTCAGCGAATTCTCTTGTGCTAGCACTGCTAGTATCATTCTGTCTGAATCCCTTAGTTCAGAAACTCCTCTAGGCTACCTCCTATAGACAATCTGGAATGGACTTTGTCCTATGCTCTGATTTACTGAGTCATTGTAAGCAAACTCTGCGTGTGGCAGTATATTGTCCCAACTGCTATGGTGCTCCGTCACCAAGCTTCTCAGCAAGTCTCCTAGACTCTTGTTCATAGCTTCTGTTTTCCCATCCATATACAGATGATAAGAAGAACTAAACTCCAAGTTAGTTCCCAACTTCTTCCACAATGTCCTCCAGAAATTCCCTATGAATTTTGTGTCTTTGTCCGAAACTATGTTTTTTGGCAATCCATGAAGTCGAACAATCTCCTTGAAAAACAAAATTGTGATGTGAGTCGCATTGCTGGTCTTCTGGCATGGAATGAAATCTGCCATATTAGAAAACCTGTCCACTACCAAAAAGATGGAATCAACACCTCTTTGTGTGCTCGACAATCCCAACATGAAATCCATGCTAATTTCGTCGCACGGCTTCTCAGGTATGGGCAATGGATGATAAAAACCCACATTTTTCTTTCTTTCCTTTGAGTGCTGAAAAATCCTGCATCTGTTCATGAGCCTCTTGACCTATGCTCACATCCCTGGCCAAAAGTATGACTCGCTCAGTCTTGCAAATGTTTTGTCGTGACCGAAGTGTCCTGCTAAGCCTCCGTTGTGTTTCTCCTTTAACAGATTCTACCTCGTGGAGCAATTTGGAATACACAATTTGTTGCCTCTGAACAACAATCCTTCTTGGACCATATAGTATATCCAAGGGATTTTATCTCTGAGAACTGGATTCTCAGCTGCGTCATATGCTTCTGCAAAATCCGGATCATCGGCATACATGTCCCTCATATCGTCAAAGCCTAATGTCCTTACTTTGAATTCCTGTAACAGAAAACATTTCCTGCTCAAAGCATCAGCTACTTTGTTAGCAGTACCAGAAATAGGCTTTATTCTAAAAGTGAAATTTTTCATGTATTCAACCCACTTAGCATGCCTCTGATTCAACTTTTCTTGTTGAGTCACAAACTGTAATGCATGGTTATCACTATATAAAATAAATTCCTTTGGAATCAAATAGTGCCTCCATTTTTTCAATGCCTAGATGATGGCATAGAATTCTTTATCATATGTGGAGTACTTTTCTTTTGCCTCATTCAGCTTCTCGCTGAAATATGCAATCGGTCTGTCCTCCTAGCTCAAGACCGCTCCGATACCAAACCTGCTTGCATCACATTTCACCTGAAATATGTTTTGAAAATCTGGAAACACCAGAATTGGTTGCTCTGTAATCTTTTGTTTCAACAAACTGAAAATCTTCTTAGCCTCTTTCATCCAGTGAAAAGATTTATGTCTTTTCTTTACTGTATCCATCATTGTTGCACTAATCCCACTGAAATTTCTGATGAACTTCCGGTAGAAACTAGCCAAACCATGAAAATTTCTCACCTCGAAAATATTTCTCGGTGATGGCCAATTCTTAATTACCTCCACCTTTTCCGTATCCATCTTTAATTCATTTGCTGAAATAACAAACCCCAAATAAATGAGTTATGTCTTCATGAATGAGGACTTATTCATGTTAATCAATAGCTTCTCCTATTGTAGCTTCTTCATCACAATAGCCAAATGCTTCAAATGTTCAGTCTTTGTGTTGCTGAAAACCAAGATATCATCCAACACGATGAAAAATATCCAAATGAAGTCCTTCAGGACTTCATTCATTAACCTCATAAAGGCACTCAGTGCATTCGTCAAGCCAAAGGGCATGACAAGCCATTCGTACAAACCTTCATTTGTCTTGAATGTTGTTTTCCATTCGTCACCTTCTCTCTTACGAATCTGATGATATCCACTCTTCAAATCTATGTTTGAAAAAACAAAATCCCCACTTAAGCAATCCATCAGATCATCCATCCTTGGAAATGGGAATCTATACCTAATAGTTATCTTGTTGATGGCTCTCGAATCAGTGCACATCCTCCAGCCTCCGTATTTCTTTGGACTGAGTACTGTTGGAACAGCACACAGACTCAAGCTTTCCCTGACCAAGCCTTTGTCCAACAACTCCTAGACTTGTCTTTTAAATTCTTCATTCTCTTGTGGTGTCAATCTATACGCGGCTTTGTTTGGAAAACTAGCTCCTGGTATGAGGTCTATTTGATGACTCACACTCCTCATTGGTGGCAATGAACGAGGTAGTTCATCCACTGCAATATCAGCGAACTCTTCCAACAATTCCTGAACTTCTTCTGGCAAATCGTCCACCTTTGTGCTAGTCAGAACAATTTTCAGCTTTCTAACCACAAAGAATTGTCGATCCTCCTTCTTCTTAACCTCCGTAAGAAGCTCCTTCCCACTCATGACAAGTACCCTGTTGCTTACCTCCGGTTTCACCTCTTTATCTTCAATTGGACACAACTTATGAGTCCTCCCATTCTTTTCCAGGGTATATGTATTCATTCTCCCATCATGAATCACATTTCTGTCATACTTCCATGGCCTTCCTAGCAATAAATGACAAACATCCATTGGAACGACATCACATAAAATCTTGTCATTATATCTTCCTATTTTAATGTCAACTAAGCACTGTTTGGTGACATTTACCTAGTGTCCCTTCTGTAGCCATGAAACTATGTATGGGCTTGGATGATCAGTTGTCTCCATCTCTAGCTTTTCGACCATCTCGGTTGAAACGAGATTATCTGTGCTTCCATTGTCCACAATGACCTTGCACACTATATCCTTAGTCTTGCAAGCTATCTTAAAAAGATTGTTCCTCTGTGATGGATTTCCACCTCCTTTTCTTGTGTCAAAAGGACTTTCCGCATCACCAGCGACCTTCCACATTCAACATATTTTGCCTCAGTATCTCACCTTTGAGGCTCGACGATGTGAGTCTCCCCAGTTTCTTTCTTTTTCTCTGGACACTCAAACAACCTGTGCCCATTCTTTCCACATTTGAAGCATGTAATTACTCCACCTCTTCCTCTTCCTCTACCTTTGGTACAAGGAAACCTACTATTATCAGCATATCCTCCTCTCTGCTCAGTATGTTGTTCTCTTTGCTCAGCATAAGGCCTTCTCTGTGAGGTTCCACCTCTTTCTGTCTGAGTCTGAGGTTTCTTCCAGTCATCCTTGGGCTTTTGGTATTTATCTTGGGCAACTGATTTGCCTTTGGGCTGACTCGTGCCTCTACCCCTCTGACTTTGTTTACGGCTCAGCTTCTCCTCAGCTTTCAGAGCTAATTGGTAAGCATCCTCCACCATTCGTATGGTTGCCAAATTTAGTTCATCCTGAATTTCATACCTCAGGCCATTCATGTACCTGGCCACCTTTTCTTCATTGCTTTCACGATGACCTACTATGATGTTCAACTTGTAAAATTTCTCAGTATATTCTTTCACTGTCATCATCTTCTGTATCAGGTTCTGCATCCTCCTAAACAGAGAAATCTAATAATCCCTGGGAATGAATTTTGCCTTCATCTTTGTAATCATCCTGTCCCAGCTCTTAATCTTTTGCTTGCCTTGGCAACGTCTTTCAGCTTGCAGCTCATCCCACCATAATGTTGTGTGTCCCTTCAATCTTGTGATGGCATGTCTGACCTTCTTATCATCTTCGATATCTTCATAATCGAAGTAAGTATCAAGAGCTCTAATCCAGTCTAGTAACTCTTCTGCATCCAGAATCCCTTCATAAGCTGGAATGTCCATCTTTGTTCTCGAACTCATCTGAGCGATAGCCTTAATTAAACGCTCATTGGCTGCATCTTCTGCTGGGATTTCTTCTTCCTCATGTCCAGCATCACCTTCATCCTCGGATTCACTGATATCTTCGGCATCAACCCTTCGCCTTTCTCTTATCTCCATGTCCTCCATTCTGGCACGAAGATTTCGCATTCCTCTCTCCACGTCTGGATTCTGTACTTGCCTACCTCTTTCTCTGGACAATTCCATTTCCTCCTCTGGGTCGGGTGATCATCTACCTCTTCTTCTTGGCGGCATGGTGAATTCTCCTTTTCCTCTGCTATAGAAAGTAAAGAAACTTATCTACGCTCTGATACCACTTCACACAGGCGCGCCTTCCAGGGCACCTCTGCTCACAGGACCTTTCTCCTTCCTCGGCCCAGAGAATTGTGAAACTCTTCTATTTCCTTATCGGGAAATCTTCCTCCCACAGGAAACTCTTCTCAAAATCCTCCTTTTTCTCTATTGGGGTTTTAACACCCATGATATTCTGGTGACTTGAAAGGTCGATCCTCGATCTCTGATGTGCCCCTTTTTGTGGCCTCGGCCCACTGGGCTAAGCCTTTCATCCACGCGACCGCTCCTTTATGACCTCAGCAATAAACTCCCGTCGGGATATTGGGGTTTATGATGTCGAAATACCCATGTCCCTAAGACTTACGATTCCTCAAATCGCGATGCACCTATTTTCATGATAGCCCTCCGGCTATAGGCTTCGCACCATATGACTGCTAACCTATTACCACGACGTTAACCCGTCGGGGCTTCGATAATTCTAATGTTATGAAACACTTACCCCTGGATCGTCAATTCTCCATCAGGCTAGCACCTGTCTCCCACAACGACTCCTCCTTCTGCCTGCTATGCTTACAGTTGTTCCCCACTGATTGGGGTTTCCTCGATCGGGATTTCAATGTGTATGAATCACTTGTCACCGGGATCCCCAATTTTCCGATGAACTCCAATCACCGATGGGCTTACTCCCTGTCGGGACTCTCCCCGATGGCACAGATCTCTGCCACGCGTCCTCTAATATGAACGGTCCTGATTTCCTCCGGGGTTTGGGACTCGAAAGGTCTCAAGATCCTTGTCCTCAGGAACTTCGATATACCGATTCCCGACTCTCTTCTAGGTTTCTGACATGTGTCCCAGATGATGGATGGTTCAGATCAATTCTCGGGGTCCACTACTTTACAAAGCTACGAACCTTCACTTACTTAAACTTCGATGGCCAAAATCCCAATCTGGTGATCACACGCCATGTGTCCTCCTTGAGATCCTACGGCTGTACTCCCTCCACCATTCTGGGGTTTTCCTGGTCACGGATCCTTGACTCTAGAAGTTCTGGAATGCCGATGAACTTTCGAATCCTTGCCACCTGTCCCCAAGAAATGGACGACCTAGATCTTTTCAGGGTTTTGGGGTTTCTATTGTTGAGAAACACTCGACCACGGGATTCTCGATCCTTCACATCTCGATGGGAATTCCCGTGCTTCTTCTGTCAGATCCAATGGCTGACGGGTAATTGGTCCATGATCCAACGGTCCACAAACCCTGGTGCTTGCACTCTCAGTGCGACCTAACCTCTTCACTTCTTCAATAGATCCAACAGCTGATAGGATCCTATCGATCTCCTCTACGAGATCATGATCATCCACTTCCTTCTTGGCTATCTGTTGATCCTCCTGCACATAACCTTGCAGCAACTATTCAACCGCTTTATGCACAGACCCTCGGTACTTATCCTCAATGGATTTGAAAGCCTTATCCCTCCTGAGCTTCCTCACGCTTCCAACCTCAAAGAGGTTCTCTGCATGCACTCCTTGCGGCAGTTCTCGAACACTTTTAAGTGTTGATATCTTTTGACTCTGCGCACACCTGCAGCAGTAGTCCTTCAATACTTCACTCAGTTTCACGACTGAGACTCTCCTTAGCTTGTGCACCCCTTGCACGTCTTTAGAAACCCACTTTCACGTCTGAGTGAATGAGAACAAGAGTTTAAATCCTCGAGCCTTCTGTCAACGCACTCCTTGCGGACAACTTCAACTGCACTCCTTGCAAGAGTCCTTGCTCAAAAGGAGAAACAATCGTAACTCACTTCACCTTCTCTCAGACTTCTATCTTAATGCATGAAATAATACGCACAACATAACAACAATGCCCAACAGGAATAAATGTTCATAAGCAGAGCATTTAACACTTATGCACAGAGAATAACACAACAGCCATGAATCTGAATCAACTTCTTCTATTAATTCAAGATCTATACATGGATGTTCTTCTACAACTCTCTACTATTCTCCTCTGCTCTAGATTCTTCTTTCTCGTGTTAATATTACAATGATACAATGAGGGTGTCTATATCCCGTTTCCCTCTTTCTTCTAGAACTGTCTAATCTAAATATTCAATTCTACCTACTTACATTTACTACTTATAAATGCCTCTGTCTATCTCAGATGAGAGAATATGGCTCGAGGTCTAATTACATTTTATCAAAGCACCTTCAATAAATGATCTCATTTATGTCTTCAAGGGAAAATTCAAAAACTTGCATTGGACGTCTTCTAGCTCTCTTCCGCTTCCATGTTGGTTTTGCTTGTCATGAGGGATGCTCCTGCATCATCCGACATGCACACTCAAGATCTGATATCTCAGGTCGGTGAACAATACTCAATGTAACAGAATGGATGGTGAGGTCTCAATGATCATTGCATGAAATCAACTAGTTCTATGTGGACTCAGATAATCACAATTGGAAAAAGTGTTCTCGGTGCAATGCTCGATGGGATAAATAGATATTGGCGTAATGGTTTCTTTCAATGGGTTGCAAAGCCTTATTCAATGCAATTCCATCTATTATGGCACAGTCCCAATGGTCCAATGGTGAACTTTTAGGCCATAACTACTTTCCTAACCATTCGGGAGCATCGATTGAATGGTCATATTGCCTCCAATGGTCATATTTCTTCACCATGGCGAAGTGCCAATCTGTGTTGTACTGATATTCTGGAAAAGTTTGAGTTCTGGAAACCTTCCTTCTATGTAGTATTCTCTGGAACTTCTTGAATTTTTCTAACTTTTCCCTCTTCTTACTAAGATTTTTGGCTCTCTTTCCTGTGATCTGAATCACTGGTTTCCTCTTTCCATAATCGTTATTATCTCCTCTTGGCATGATAAATTCACACTGTGTAGGGTCTTTCATAGGATTCAAGGGTAATACTTCTTCTCTTTCTAGGGTAGGTGCTCTACTCTCTTGTATAGATAGGTGTCTCCAATATTCCTGTGTATTTTCAACTTTGACGTCCATATCTTTGGTCCTTAGTAGCTTCGATTGGTTCTCTTGTTCTTCCAGTAAGTGCGTTATTTTTCTAGCCATGAAATTTCTTAGTTCTTTCTTTTTCTATTCTAGATCCTCCTCTTCTTGTTTCCTTCACATCTAATATTTCTCAATCCAGGGTTTTCCTAACAAGATAGCATATGGGGCATTGTTCTCAACAAACTTAACGATCTCAAATTATTCTTCTGTCAAAATGCCATGAGCACTCATAGATATCTTGGTAAGTCTTCCACATAGGGTTATCATCCTTCTGCTAAATAATTTTATTCCTCCTAATGAAGGAACCATAGCAGGATTTCCCAAAATTTCCTAAGTTCTTTATGTCATGATATTCACTTGTGTTTCCTCATCTAGGACACAGTCTATGTCGAAGTCTCGTATTCTTGTTTCTATGTACTCTTTCTCTTTTAAGACCTCTGATAAGTTGATATTTTTGTGATCATTCAATGTTTCTTTCATCTGTAGTAATACAATATTTGATTCTTTTTGGGGTTCTATCATATCCTTAGTTTCTTGGCTTGTCTCATAGTTTTCTTGTTTCGTATTCATCTTTTCAACTTTAGCAATCATTCTAGGACAATCCAAAACTTCATGGTCCATATCTTTACAACAAAGGTAACTAGGTCTTCTACTAGGGAATTCCTTAGCAATATGTCTCGGTCTTCTGCAACTGTAACAAAGGTTTAATCCTCTCTTTCTCTTAAATAATCCCCAAACTTTCCCGTACTACACACTGGGATCACAGTAACTAACCTGAAAAAAATTATTTCTAGGATTCTGCATCCATTTGTTAGTCCGAACATTCTTTCTATGCATAAGAATAACATATCTTTCATTGCTTCTATCAGATCTACTCATATCAAATATTCTTTCTTCTAATTGTGCCCTAGTTTTCAAATTTGGACAAAATTTATCAAACATACCTAGATCCATACTTTCGAAACAAAATTTTTTACTTATCTTACCTTTCTCAGAGCATGAAGCTTCAATATCTTACCTCTTTTCTTCAGATCAGACTTCTCTTCTTAGCACAGAGCTTCACAATTCAAGTAGAATATTGTGCACTAAAGTAGTAGATCTACGCACAGAGATTTATTTTCTTCAGTTCCCAGCAATCACAGTTTCAGGTCCTGGCAACGGAACCATTTGTTGGCACAGGGGTAGACCCAGGGTTCAACGCTTCAACATCACACCAAAAAAACCCTAACTACCGGCCCTTTCGGCAACACCTGCGAAGAAGATTAAGTCTCACCCAAGGCAGAGGCAGGGGTGGTTGCAAAACTCAAATGTCTGCAACCTAGCTGGGACACAGATATGTGATTACAACACTCTAATAAAGAATTTAGCAGTTAACATTCATCAGTATTTAACCCTTATCCACGTCGCATATCCAAACCCTAATTACAGAATAACGCAATATTCTACCAGATCTAATACATATAAGCACTTAGCACATGGAAAAATATCAGATCTAGAATTTATTCACATCCCTTAAGAACTAAGCTATCATACTAGATTCATTTAAACATTCATTACTTCACTTAAGCTTAAATTATATACATAGATAATAACCAGAATGCACAAAGAAACCATAACACAAGATAAATGTGGTTCACCCCAATATGGGGCTACATCCACCAACTCTTCTCTTCTTTATTATCTTCTTTCAAGATTCTTATAGGCACAGAGCATCAAAGCCTTACTCCGCAGAGGACAGGAGATTTGTGTGCATCTCGCTAGATCCTCCTTCCTCGATTTAGATCACAACACCAAGCCTCCTTACACATTTTTTGCACAAAGCACTACAGACAATCCACACTTAGCTTACATCCTCATCATACACTAAGCATATAGCCTCTTACAATTACTTTCACTTAGCACAATACTTAGAACCTAGCACCACACCCATACCTCCTTACTTACATCACCTAGCTTTCTATTTATACATTACAAAAGGACCTAAACATGGTTAAACCCATGGTCTGACATCCCATACCCATTACATAACCCCTAATCCCAAAAAATTCCCTAAAAAGGGGTTGAGATCCTGCGATCTTCACTTCGACTTGTGCTCTACCTTCGACCAGCCTATCGAAGTCCCAAAAGAGGTCAAACATGACCAAGGATCTCCAAAACTTGGTCAAGGGCCAGCATGCACCATGTTTGAATCCTTCTTCATGGGTATCACAATAAGAGGTTCAATATTATTGGTCTTCAAAGCCCCCTCTACCTGTGTGGGTGCAGAATTGGAACCTTCCCCAACACCGCTAGACCAGGTCCTTGGTTTCTTGGGTGTTCTCTGCATGGCATATTTCCCTGGAGGTATTATGTCTGCACAAAAAAACAATTTTAATCAAAAATAATTTCTTGAAATCCTTCTCAAAATTACATACCATAAAACTTAGTGTACCTATATTAAGTGAAGTCATTTCTTGAAGGAGAGGATCTTACCTAACCAAGCTCTTTCAGAATGTAGTTACTATTCAACTGAATCCCCTATACTAGAACAAATAGATACTATATCCTCAATTTGTTAGCAATAAAAAATCTACAAATGCACTCAGTCACTATCCTGCTCATTATATAAACAATGTAGTCAGCTCGAGGGGAAAATGCATCTTTAAAATCTAAATATCGAAGTGATGAGGGAAATATCTGGACAGTAATGGAATTTAAATGCAGTGGCAGTGCTCCGTCGACCTTCGATGGTTGAGACGATATACATACATGACCATTAACAGTTTTTGATGTTTCTCGGATTGGTGCATAATGATTTGGTTGGATTCAAGTGTCATAAGGATTTAATAAAGGGTTCATCCATGGAACCAATCTGCCAATGTGTGTTGGTTATTCATACATGGTGATGCAAGAAATGTAGGAGTAAAGGTGACATTGAGATCCAGTGTGTCTTTGAAAGAAAATGTGTTTCTCCTTGGTTCAAGGATTCATTTTTTAATGCATTAAGGGACCTACTTCAGTCGCATGAGATCGGAGTACAAAATCAGAGATCCAATGACCTAGATTAAATTTCCCTTAGTCATCGAGTGGTGGATATACTACGTGCAAACGTTCATTGGGATTCATGTGAATGGAATTAGTGATGTGGAAAACTAACATCGAACCAAGTATATATGTGTAACTAGCTTATTTTTTGGTCCATGAGGTGACATGTTAATGGTCCTAGTTGAGTCCCAAAGGCCATGAACCATAAGATCACAAAATCGATGGTTGAGATCTATTTGTTTGTGTGATTTCACGATGAATGGATCTTAAGGGAGAATGTTCATTAGACATTGGGTGTGGTGAGTAGTTGTGCTAGGTTAACTGTCAACCGATCCATATAAAAACTCTTGAGTATGGTGGAATAATAACATTGGATAATGAGATTGATGACTCTAAGGAATTCTCCTTTCTTGATCGATCGATTATAAATTTTTTGAGAACATAACTATTGGTTGTCGGGTGAAAGGGAAAGTTTGTTAGTCGAAAATATTGTTAATTCATCCGATAACTGGTGGTCTCATCGGCATCGAGTAAATGGCATCAATATCTTTCCATAAAATATATGAACACCATGAATTAAAACCCCCGACGATTGATGGGCGTGCTAATTGAGGTGTGACATGGAAAACCAAACCTTTTGTATGGGTGATGACGTGGTGATGCTACTTGGAAGATGACATGGCAAGATGGGATATTTTAATCTATAAATGAAATGTATGGGTGATGATGTGGCATTTGTACGATTGACACATGGATTCCTACGTTGTATCCAAGAAATCTATCAATGGATTCTTCCTTTGTTGCTAATGGACGACTAGGATTAAAATTTGACTTTGATCAAATGGTAGATATTAATTACATATCGAATCTTCACCTTTTCCTTTGATTAGCGGAATTATCCCATGGTTCAGATATCCACCTGACAATTTCATCGGGCAATACGAGAGGAAGGTAGTGTGTTAATTGGCATGGAGATAGGCCCGACACATGAAAAACTCATTGACCATCAGGAAAAAATGATGATGTTATAAGCAAATCCTTATCAAAACACTGAGTTTTCTATTGACATGTTAACTCTGTCATCTCAAATCAATCGAAAACCATTTTTCCAAGATCAGTATCTTTTAAGCTTGAGTTGTTTATCCTATTATTGTCACTTGAGGGTGGTAATGTCGATTTTGGATTTGGGAAATCTATATTTACTTGTTAAAAATATAGAAAAACTTAGAATTAAATAAAATCAAATAAATCAAGAAACCAAACATTTTCAAAGCTAATGGATGCAAAGGAGCTGAGGAAAAATTTAAAAGTGGTACCCATAAATTTATGGAACTTTCAAGGTTGTATTAAGAACTCAAGAAATGGCAATTCACTGGATGAAAACAAAATATCTAACCCTTACCTTGACCTTGATGACATTTTCAAGAGAAAACCTAAATCTAAGATGAATAGCCAAAAATAATTTACAAATTTGTATAGATATGATCCAAGAAACATTGATATTTGTCGAAATGTGGGGACTTATCTGACTTCATGCCACTTTTCCTCAAAACAATATTCTATGTTCTATTAGGAAAGATTTGGGAAGGAAATCACAACTAATAGGATGAAGTTATATTTCCAATTTTTTATTATTTGAGACCTTCTCACGATGTCAGTCCACTTCAAACAATCATCCATAGCTCTGGTGGAGTCTCTCTGATATCACATACCTTTCTTTGTTTCTAGCAAGCATCCATAGCCCTAGTGGAGATATCTACATACCCCTCGGATTTCAAACATTATGTCTTGTCACAATTTTCCCTTTTATTCCTTCTTATCATATGGAATTTATTGCAAAAGGTGCCAAGAATCAGTCTATTGGGAGGATATCTATTTATTTTGAGGGAAAACAATCAATCTTAAGTTTTATTCGAATATCTTGAATGAAATAAATGGTATCCTTTCTAGCTCTGTGAATATGCATAGGCTATACTCTCCTCCAGTCCATTTTCCCTTCAGAATTTTCAAACCATAAGAAAGACAACTTATTCATTTCTTGGTTGATATGTATAAAAAAATGAAAATAATCCCTACATTGGGATCTTTTCTTGCATGATAACTCCTTACTTTTGTTTTAAATGATGAAGGATTAGAATGAGAGCAACTATTTTTCCAGGTTTCATCATGGGTTTAAATATTCAAACTCATTCCAAATCTCTTCATAACATATGATCAAAAACAAAAGAGATGAAAACTTCCAAAAACAATTAAATCAAAATAAATAAATAAAACTTGAAACAAACAAAGTTCAAACAAAGTTGAACGACCCCATCTAACTAAAAATAAATAAATAAGAGAAAACAAAAACAAAGAAAACTATGGTACAAGGATGCTTGCACCAAGAAGCTGTTGGATTACTCAGAGGGGGGGTGAATCAGTAATAGAGCAATAAGCCTTTTTAACCATAAAATGAAAGTGTTATATCAATGTAGCATTAGCATCCAATAGTTGTAGAGTAAATAAACAATGAACAAATGAGCAATCATACACATACACAGTACACAAGTTTTTTTACGTGGAAAACCAAAGTGGTAGAAAAACATAGAATGTTTTTTCTTATATGTATTTAATAATTACATTCATTGGAAGAACCAAATTCCTTTGTTTTCCAGCTGCAACTGGAAGGAGGCTCCAACCCGCTAGTTTATTAGGCTACAACTTGAGGGAAAATCCAACTCCCAAATTCTTTAGCTATAACCAGAAGGAGGCTACAACCCCCTATGTTCTCTGGCTACAACTAGAAGGTGGATAAAACCATCTGTCCTTTCCCCGTCCAACCACCCTGATGTAGAAGTAGAATGATGGAACCACTATCACACTATCACTGTGAGATATATTGTTGTAAACATGTACCAATCAACCTGTAATCAACCTGTACCATCAACGAGTGCATCAACCATGCACCAAATATGTACCAATCATGCATCAAATATACATAAACTATGACTCATCAAGATGTACCAACATCATCAACTATACACCTCATGTGTGTGTCAACTCATCAACTACTTGTCTCAACCATGTACCTAACATGTACCTCAACCAAAATCCCTTATCAATCTCATCATCCAAATCTTATTTGTAACTCTATAATAGACATGGTGTATATGATCACATACCTGCAAACCTTCCTTAACTTTAACAATAAGAGACTATCATTTTCATCAAACTTTACTTTAGTCTCACAGGACTAATTTTGGATTAGTCAACAACCCTAACTTGAAATAATCATAACTATGTACCTTTAATGAATAAAGATCTAAAAATGGTACATAATGTTCTTTAGAGTATTATGCAATTCCTCCAGGTTTCACTACCTGGAACCTCTCAGAAAAGGAGTTATAGAAAATATGACATAACTTAATGGATTTTGGCTTATTCTAGAGAGTGAACTTGTAGAGAATTCCCCTCATGGAATATTTGTTGTATGGATCTAAAAATGGTACAAAAAATACTAAATACTGTAATATAACCAATACATTTGGTCTTACTGAATTTGGATCTGTTATGAAGAAGTTATGACGTTTTTACCTGAAATAGTTGTTTTAGACTAGTTTCAGGGCTAGCCACAAACCCTATTTTCCACAGAGTGTAAATCAAAAAATACAATGATCAACGAGCTGAAATTTGTATCATAGATACCTAGATATGTTTCCTCAACATCCTCCCAATTTCACGATCCGAACCATTCTAGAAAAAAAAGTTATTGCAAAAATGGTGAGATGACCTATAAATAATAGACCTTAGAAAGCATCATCAAAAGAATTTATCCTCCCTTGAATTTTAGTCTTCTTTACTTCACCTTCCCTCTGAAATTCAGCATAGATATCCTTTGGTTACCTCGGTCACTTGTAGATATTCAATATTCTCAAGTTTTATTAAAAGGAGAGAGTCTTGCCTCTTATTTATACTTTCATGTAGCTTCTTCAAGGGGTTACCTTTTAACCATCTTAACCCACTTTCCTTATTTTAGGGTTAACCCACTTCTAACCACTTGTCCACTTAGTAATTTCTCCATTAAATTTATTATTTAAATAATTTATTTTGTATCCACTTTGACTTATAGTACACTCATCACTTCACTTTATTATTTACCTTCTAAAATCTCTTAAACCACTTTCCTTATGTTAGGGCTAACACACTTCTAACCACTTGTCCACTTAGTAATTTATCTATTAACTTTATTATTTAAATAATTTCTTTTGTATCCACTTTGAATTATAGTACACTCATCACTTTACTTTATTATTTAAATAATTTCTTCTTTGCAACCACGTTGACTACTTTGACCTTTTGGGGCTTCTAGATGACTCATGAGGGTTCTCCAACTTCACATGGTCATAACTCTCTAACCATGAAAAGTTATGTGACGTTCCACATACCACCGAAAATGGAATGACATTTTCTATCCATCTAGAATAGTCTTACCTTCAAATATATTAAAACTCATACCATTATACATAAAAAAAAAAATGGGTCCATTACCCAAACCTTTGTGCTATCGGACTTTCTTCAAGGGTTGACATCAATTACAACCAACCCAAATAATAAACAGAAGCTAGGAAAAAAACCTTTTTAGGGATTGGCCATTAACAGGGATAGCATCTATCTCACTACTAATATTTTTCAATCGGTATGTTCCTACCCCAATTTTCTCATCAACTTGGTAGGGGCCCAACCATATATTTTGAAATTTAGAATGTTTCCCCTTAGGCTCACTCATTTTGTCCCACTTTAGAACTAGGTATCCTACCTTAAATTTTGTGTCCCCGACCTTGTGCTTATCAAACCACCTTTTAGCCAATTGTTGGTGAGCTACAAATTTCTTTCAAGCCCTTTCTCTTTCTTCTTCAAACATCAAGAGTCTGTCTATACGTTGTTGCATTCTTAACAATGGTTGGCCTCTATAATCTTGGGAAAGATGTAGAGATGGGAGATACAATTTATTTGGGAGGATGGATTATTGTCCATAAACTAGAGAATATGTGGAATTTCTTAAGGATTATTTAGGAGTCTCCCCATCATCCCACAGGGCATTATGCAGTGCATTATTCCAATTTCTTTGATTTTATTCCATAGTCTTTTTAAAGATTCTTTCCCTAATTTTGTTAGTTGATTCTACAACACCATTCCCTTGGAGATAATAATTGGTAGAATACCTCAATATAATACCCTTGTCTAGAGAAAATTTAGTTAAAAGAGTAGAATAAAAGTAGGCAATATTATCAAATAAAAGAACATAAGGTACCCAAAACCTTGTTATTATGTGTTGCTCCAGGAACTGAAAAACCATTTTCTCATTAATATGGGTAAGGGGAATGGATTCTAACCATAATGTGAAATATTTGTTTGTGGTCAATATGTACTTGTATTGTTTATATGACTTTGGATTTATCTCCCCTGTGACATCTATTCCCCATTGCTCAAAAGTTCTTGATATGGTTAGTGGATGTAATGGAATGGATGCCCTTTTTTCTTTCCCAACACTTAACTAACAAAATTTTCATTTTATTACATGTGTGTGTGCATCCCTAAACAAATTTGGACAATAGTGTCATGCCCTCGGGATTTTATGGGAAGTGGTTTCCCCTATAAAATATACACTTGTTGGATCATCATGAATTTCTCTCAATACCTTTTCTACATATTCATTTTCAAGACACCTAAGTAACACTCCATCATAATTCATATAGAACAACATAGAGTTAATAAGAAGGTAATAGGAATATTTTAGTCTAAGTGTTATTCTCTCTCTAGATTTATATGTTCAGGACATGTGCCACGATCAAGAAGTAAGATAAATGTGCATACCAAGAATATTGACTCGATGGGGTGTATAACACTTCACTAAATGTTAAGTACCAAATACATGAATTCAAAATACTACAATAGTACCAAAGATATCTTAATACAATCACCAAAAAAGATATATGGAACAATATAGAAAACCACCACTTTATATATCAAACCCTTTAGGTGGGGCAACACCATACAATGGATCCTATTATGGAAGGGATCCTCTCTTGTTCACTTGCCTCTTCAAGGGGACTTCCTCCTATTGAGCTATCGCTCCAAATACAATACTTCTCTTCATGTCCCATTACATTGCTTGAACCCCTTTATATAGTGTTACCATCACCTAAGAAAGTTCTAGAGGATGAATCTTCTATAAGTAGAACCTTCTAAGAAGTCCTCTTACATTTATTATATCTAACTACCATAGTGGGCCTTATTTAATAATATAGTGGACCTAGTCCACCTTACATTGAATGGCTTCCATTATTATCACTATGGGCCCTCTAGGACCCCCCACTACCTCTCTAGCTAACTAATATTCCATCCCTCTTATGAAAGTGTTGTCCTCAATGCTTGATGTACAACCATATACCAGGGTCCCATGGATAAGGGTGGACCATAGTGCTTAAGTAGACTAGAGAACCAGGGTCCCATTGAGAAATGGAAGCCACCATGATGAATTAGTCCAACCACCATTGTAAACCAGGGTCCCATGCTCAGTTTCTCCTGTGAACTCCACACGGAAGATATCGGCACTCAATAACCAACTAAAAATGATGCTCCCAATACTTACACCTATCATGTGGATCTAAATAAGAATATCCATCCACATAGTGGGAAAGGGTCAAAGAATAATACTGTTGTAGAATATGCAAGCTAGACACTGGTAATCATAATTAGCTCCTGATGTGTCATATTGATGTTTTCTACAGAAGGTGGAGTAGAGTCATCAAATAAAATATGGAAGTGGTTGTCATCCTAGAAATGACAATTATCCATATACCAATCATCACAATCGGCCTCAAAATCATACCAAGCATATATTTATTGATTATATCCATCCCTGATATCTTCCATAAGAAATATCTCATGCATGATATCCAATGAATATTGAATACTATTGAAATTATCCTTGAGGATGTCTACAAGGTCATGCAATGTGAGGCCATGCAATGTGTCATTCCATTGGGCTTTGAATGCTTCAGTTATATTTAGAATTTATTTGAGGATTTGAAAGGAAATAGCCATTGGAAACACCACATAAAATATACCATAATAAATCTCTTAAAACAATTTAGCCAATGGTATTGATTTGGTAGCAATCTGAGCACCCTATGAAAAGTTATGAACTTTGCATTCCCATCGTCGTCATGAAAAATCCCAAAAAATAGCGGATTTTAAATCAACGGTATCTTCACTTCTAGAGCTCCGATTTGGACGATTTGTTTTTTGAAATTGGGTGAAATTGTGCGAGGAAATCAGATATGCAATTTGTTTTGAAACAATCATCCCCATATTCTACATAAATCCTAAAAATGATGTAGTCGTCCGTGGAAAAAAAAAATATAAAATAAAACCTAAAAATTGTAGATTTTAAAATGAAAATAACTTGACTCCTGGACTCCGTTTCAAACAATTTTTTTTTTTTGAATTGGGTGTTTTTATTAGAGGAAAACATATATACAACCAGTTTTTGAAAAAATTTCACCAAAACCTATATAAATCATTCAAGATGTCATGGCCCTCTTTTTTTTCCAAAAAAATAAATATGCAAAAAATAAAAATATTTGCCCACACTTACAGCCAAGTAAAGTTCTCCGATACCACTTGTTAAGTACCAAATACCTGAATTAAAAATACTACAATAGTACCAAAGATATCTAAATAAAATCACCACATAATATATATGGAACAATATATAAAACCACCACTTTATTATATCAAACCGTTGAGGTAGAGAAACACCATACAATGGAACATATTATGGAAGGTATCCTATCATGTACACTTGCTTATTCGAGGGGGATTTCTCCTATTGAGCTACCTCTCCAAATACAATACTTGTATTCATGTCCCATTACATTTCTTGAACTCCTTTATATATTTCTACCATCACCTAAGAACATTCTAGAGGAGGAATCTTCTAGAAGTAGAACCTTCAAAGAAGTACTCTTACATTTATTATATCTAACTACTCATTTATTATATCTAACTACCATAGTGTGCCCTATTTAATAATATAGTGGACCTAGTCCAAATTACATTGAATGGCCTCCACTATTATCACTATGGGCCCTCTGGGCTCCCCCACTACCTCTCTAGCTACCTAACACTACACCACAAAGAAGGTTCATTGTCCCATCCTGAATTTTCTGGTTCTACTAGGTCTTGGGATTCTTGGATAAGAGTATTTGGATTCATTTCCCCTAACTATATTTTTTGGTTTGACGTCAGGATCAAATTCTTGGATAACAGTCATCTAATTCCCTCTCCTCTCTCCCATTTCCTATTGTGTGAATAATGACCTTACTGCAGAGTGAGACACTATAACTTTCATATGGTGCTTCAATATGTAGGATCTCAAATGTTTTACTACATTGTAGATATTATATGCTTGCTTATCTATAGAATGGTATTTAATCTCTATTCCTTGCAGTTTGGTGCTCATAAATGAGATAGGGGATTCATTTTTCTCATCATCCTTTTGTGTCAAGATCGCTGTCAGGGACTAATAAAATGCAAAGGTATAAAGAAAGAAATATTTGTTGAAATCAAGGTTGCATAGGATAGGAGCTTGATAGATAACAACCTTGATTGTGTTGAAGGCCTCTCTTCTTTCCTCACTCCATTTGAATTATTGATATTTATGTATCATTTTTTTCAATGGTTTAATCATTTCTACAAAATCAAGAGTAAATTTTCTTATGAAATTAATCTTCCCAAATAAAGATTGCATGGATTTTGTGTTGTGGGGGAGACTGAGTTGTGAAATTTCCTTTACTCATTCAAGTTCAATATTTATGCCATACTTAGAATTAATATGTCCCAAAAGTTTACCCTCATCTACACCCAAAATGGTCTTTTTTGGGATTAGAGATATCCCATACTTCCTACACCTTTCAAAAATCTAAGTCAAATGGGTAATGTGATATGACCTGTTCTTGGAGTAGACTATGACATCATATATATAGAATACTACACATTTTTTCAATCCTCTAAATGCTACATCCATGGCCCTATGAAAAGTAGGTGTTTCACTTACCATCCCAGATGCCATGTGTGTATAGGAAAATGTTCCTCATTTAGTCTAGAAATTTTTCTTCAATATATTGTTACACATTATTTTCTTCACCCTCGTGACCATTGATGATATGTGTATAGCCTATTAAAATAAAGATAATGTTTCCTATTCACTGAAGGATATTGAAGAAACAAAACTTTCTCTGAGAGATGGAATCATCTTTTCCTTATTTCAAAACCCTGTAAAAAAGGATCGTCGCACCTTGCTTAGTGTTAAGAGTGTGACGATTCCAATTCTTCAGAGGTTGCACCATAGTGGCCTATGACATTGTCGCAGGTTTCTCGATGTTAAGGGTGCGACAATGTTTAAAAAAAGGAAAAAGAGGAATTTCTCAAAGGTTCTAGAATGGAATCTTTGAAAGGATGAGGTGCCCTTTGATCAGTTTGGATCTCACCCGCTTCTTTGATTTAGTGGGATCATCCTAATCCCTTCATCCATCCCTATTCACTCTATATAAGGAGTGATCTCTCATGAGAAGAATTAGGCTGGCTTATGTATGAATAATTATGTTGAATATTATGCTTGTGATAGCTTTGTTTTAGCTTTCCAATTCAGGTTGTGCATACTCTTCATCGAAAGCATTGGAGAAAAGGTGTGTTTGTGTTGAGGCAAAAGGCCATCAGAAGGAACCTTGTAACATCAAGGAACAAGTTGTATTCTCCAATTTCATCAATATAATACAATGATACATTTCTTTTCTATAAAAGTGTCTCCATTTTTATTGCATAACTCCTTGATCTTATGCATAGGTTCCATTAGAATATATATACCGTTGCTCTCTCATTGTTGGATATTTTTTCTCAACAGGTTCAACATCCTACAAACCTTGAGATGGAGCAAGGACAGTGCTAGCAAGGATCAAACAACATTTAAACGGTATGTCGTTTATCCCTCATTAAGCTAGTATACATTGCAATGGAAACTTAATGAAAAGTTTGTATTATGTCATGTTTTGTTCTAATTTCTTGTTGAAATTAGGGAGATTAGTTCGTGTTAACACTTACTGATTTGTACAGTAACATATATATTCTTCCAATACTAGAACTTTGTTGTACCCTAAGAACCCATCCATAAGTGAGAAAATCTTAGATTCAGAGATGGTTTGCAGGAGTTGTTCCATAGGGGGAACAAGGTAATTGTCTTTTTTTGAATCCTTGTTTAAATTTATGAAATCAACACATAAGTAAATTTTTCTTGAATTCTTTTTTATGAGCATGAAATTAGCTACCCAGGCCAAATGTCTAACCTGAAATATAATTTTAGCATCTAGCAATTTTTTAAGTTCTTTCTACATTAGGGGCTCGAGGTATGGATGAATTTATCTCATCTTTTGTTGAAAAAGTTTAACATATGGTCTGATAAGAATGGTGTGTTGGATGATCCTTATATCATATATTTTCAAGTCTTGATAAGACCATGCAAACACATCATAATATTCCTTGAACAACTTAAGGTAATCCTTCTTCTCTTCAAGGGATATGGATTTTCCAAAATTAACATTCTTAGGATTTTCAGCAGCCCCTAAATTTGTGACTTCGTAAGTAATACATGAACTACCAACCTTCACATTCTTGTGGTTATTAAACTTTTCTTGTAGATTGAAAATGTTTTCTAGGTTGAATACTCCCATAGGAATTGTGTGGAGTTTATGCTTGGTAGTGTTGTTTTCCTTGTCTGTATTATGTTCATTGTCTTCTTGTTCAACAAACATTCCTTAAAATAATTCATCATCAATAACCAAGTCCTTGAATTCTTCTTCATTAGTAAAGAAGTCTATAATTTGCTCATCTCCCTCAAATACTCTTCAATTAGCAATGTTGTTATGGACAAATAGAGTGTACAATAACTCTATGGAAAACCTATATGCTTCATAATCTTCAAGAGGAGACATCCTTGAGGTTGTTGTGGAAAAAGAATCAACAAGAACATTATTGGATCGAAGAATGGTTGTGATGTTAAATTCTTGAAAACTCTCTATCAACATATGCACTTATTTTTTGTAATTACTCAAATGAGGTGAATTGCAATGAATGGTATTTTTGACCTATCTAAAAATGATCTTCGATTCTCTGAAGAGAACCAGTTATGTGATATTAAGTTCAATGGATTTATTGAGTCCTTGGACCAAAGTGTCATATTCAACGGTATTATAAGTACATTCAAACTCCAGCCTAAAAGAGAAGAAGCTACATTTACGTATTGGGTTATTAAATATGCATCTTACACTAGCTCCTTCTTGAGACTTGGATCCATCAAAGAATAGAGTCCAAATCTTAGAGGTAAATTCAAGCACCTTCTTGTTGGGTTCTATTCTCAAGGCTTCAATTTTGTTTTCTAAGATATTAACTGGAAAGCTTTGGTCATAGTTGTTGCATTCTTCAGTGATTGTTGAGGTTTTTGCAGTAGTAACTCTAATTTATGTGAAAACAATACTTCACATATACAAGGTGAGAAGTTCCTAAAATCTGAATCATAGGAATAGTTTCCTAAAAATGAGAAATTTGTTGAAGAAGGTTTGTTTGGGTATTCTATATCAGTGACACTATGCTTTAGGTATTTCTCTCTATCAATTCTGATCATGTTGGGATGCCCCTTCAAAGGTGACCATAGGTGAGATGAGTTAGTATTGAAATAACCATGTAATATTTCTTATCGGTCTCAACTTAACAACATCCCATAAGATTCTAAGATATCTACGATTATTGTATCAATAACTTGGTGAAATTTTGGTTTGGAAGAAAGAAAATCATAACATCCTTTAGTTCACTGACAATTATAACGTTTATTATGTCCAATTGTTTAATGTGTGTATCACTCTCGGTAAGGGTTGTGTTTATCATTTTACACAGAATAAGGCATGACATTTGAAGATGCTCCAAAATACACTAAACATTTATGTAAATTTTTGTTAAAATTTTTAAAAGTTAGCAGAAAATGGGGGAAAACCATTTTAGATTTTTTTTTGTGTGGATGTTGAATTCACATTTGATTTCCTGGTTTCCCCAGAGGTCATTTTGTTTGTGCCCGGATTAGGGTTTATTGTGGGTCTATCTCCCTCCTTTAAGAATTGAAACAAAAGGTATTTCTATTGAGGGATCATGCACAAGTCCGTGACATAAATGTTTGATTTCATTTTCTTTAAGTTCTCTACCACATTATATTCCAATTTTGATGTTTCTTGTGTTGGAAATTTCAGGACATAACTGAGTATAGGAGTTGGTTTGGCCAAAGGGGTTGAGTTATAAGTTTTTTAGGGTCATGAGCTATAATAGGTTGACTTTGGGTAGCATACCATTTTCTCCTAGTTTGAACAACTAAAGTATCACTAGGAAACTCCTCTTTCTGAGTATTATCATAAAAAGGAATCATGTCATTGATGTCCCACAATACTATAGTTGTTTCTTCAATTGTGTTATTACATTCATCTTCTAGAGTGTTTTATGTTTGATCATTAGGTTGTTCTATCAAGTTACAACCGTCCAAGAAATGGTTATCCATAAAATTTATGGAATTCAACCATTGCAGGGAATCCTTCTCAAAGTGGTGTTCTTGGTGATATGTGTAGAAAGAATTAGAGGCCACATACCCTAAATCAATATTTATATTTTTGGGGGGAGGTTCTATGGAATTATAAGGCAATATTCTCTTAAAAAAGGGCCTGTAAGGCCTTTTATTAGAGGTGCCTTCACATGCATTCCTTTTCATGTCTACAATTTTGATGGGTAATTTCTTAATCATCCTTTGCAAATTCTCCATATCAGCACCATCCTTTTCATTTTTTTTCTCAACCCGTTTTCTTGGTGGTATATTTAACATGAGTCCTTATTTAGGTGGTTTTTTAGATTCTTTCTTTACTAAATAGATATGGCTCTCTTTACATCCTTTCATATAAGACTCAATTGTTTTACCCTCTTCAAAATTCTCATCTAGGGTAGGTTTGAAATCTCTTTTAACAAACATGGAGATAGAGGCTAGTAGGGGATTTTCATATACCTCAATTTTCATCTCTTGAGTAGGTCATCCTTTTGGTTGAAATTTATTCAAAATTTTTGTAAATCTTTGATTAAAATATTTCACTTTCTCTTGGGGGCCCATGGTGGCAGAAAAGAGTTTTTCCATCAAGGCTCCTACTGTAATTTCTTTGGAAATTTATTTAAAAAATGTTTTTGAAACTTTGTCAAGCTAGTTATGGAACCAACTGGGAGGTTAAATTACCAAGTTGAGGATAAATTCTCAAAAGTGTATGGAAACAGTCTTCACACCACATATTCTTGTTGTACATTTATTAATATTATTTCCAATATGAATTTTTTAATATGACCTTCATACAATCCATAGGTTTTAGCATCAAACTTGGGAATTATTTTCTATGAGTGTCTGGGTAAGTTATGCAATTGGCCTGGTATAGCCAAGGAATCCCTAGCCAACCAAGGCTAATTATTTCCAAGTTGGTCTCCACCTTCTTAGTTGTTTTCATTGTTATCCCTCATGTAGTCTGATCCATAGTCTGAGTCTTTTAAATAATATTCCTCTTCCTTAAACTCTAAATCTTATAGTTCATAATAATTACTTGTTAGTGGGTTAAAACCAGGCCTGTTAGGAATCAAGTTGAGAGTTTTTTCTATTTATGTAAGAGAGAAATACACTAAGTCCTCAACTATGTGTATGAAAGTATATTCCATTGTAGTCAAAATAGGTTTTACCATTCTCCTTACACGAGGACGCAACGAGGCTAATGGTAATGCTTTGATATGTCGAGCGTATGCCCTAGTGATTCTTATAAATGTGTCAATCTCTTGATGAGGGATTTCATAGGGTATCCCAGGGTGAATTTCAATGTCTTCCTTAGTGTGAGGCGAGTTACTAGCACTAGGAGTTTTCTCTATATGTGGGTCATCTTGGTGACTTTCCATCCCTCAGGCCCTCCTTCTAGAGACAATTCTATTGTGTGGGATGGATTACCTTTAACTCAATAGTGGGAATCACACCCAAAGATGAGTCCCAATTAGACTCTTCTTTGTTTTGGGTAGTGTGATTCTCTAGATTTATGGTCCGATAACTTTCAATGGGATTTAATATCTTATATGTTTCATTCACATAGTCTCTTATATTTTTGGGAAAAATGTTTTCTTAATAATTTTTAGAGGAATAATAATAAATATATGGTTCACAAAATTAGTTCTTTCTACCAATCGATCAATGAGGATAGGTGAAATAAAACAGTCCTTTTTAAAGCTAACTTCTTAAAGAACTAAGATAACATATAACCAATCAATTGTTGCATATGTTTTCTTTGGAAATAATTCTTTGTAAATATATACTAATAATTATACATCTATGTAGATAACTTGGTCAAAGTTTATCAGTTATAAAGAAATAATTCTATATTTGTTGATCATAAGAGATAAAACCCATAATACCATTCACATGTAGGTTAAACAAAAGACAAGAATTTGATGTAAATAACATTCATTGCAAGATAACTTTGTCAATAAATATCTTACTATACATTGATACACAACGATCCAAAGTAGAACAATCCACAATGTAAATATAGATGACACAATTGGTTTCAAAATCAACTTCAAGATCCAATGAATCTTCACTATTAATTGTCAAAATAGTTCTTGAATACAATGAACAACAAAATTGATTGACTTCCAAAAGGTCATTTGTGTCGATAAAATGTATTTATTTATACAAATCAAAACTAAATAAAACTACCACCTCAACAAATTAAAATAAACAATTATCAGTTTGAATCATGATATCTCGGGCGATTTGGGAGTCCTCGGGCCTGCATGCCCATCCACATAGTTGGCCCACTCTATGAAGAGTCGAGTACAACTACCAGTGAACAAAAACTTGTGTTGTTTCACCAACATACTCAGATCATGCTTGTTATCACAAAATCAAAGTTTGTATTTCTTCATTCTCACAATTATCTTCTCCATCTAATCCACAACCTTGATCTGTCCGACCACGTATTTCTGAACATGCCCAATTTCCATAGTGGTGATTTATTGTGTCTATTATTTTTATTTGTTAGTTTATTTTATAAAGTCAACCACCACCTCATTAATCGGCCAAAACTTAAGAGGAGAACCAAAATTTGTCATTTGAATACTTACCATCGATGGATTCATATTGTCCCAAACCTGATAATAGCATTCACATTCTTCATCAACCTTTCTTATTAGTTCATCCATAATTTTGGCCTAATGGTTAGTTGTTGAGTCTATTCGATAAATATACTCATATGATATAAGTTCTATATGATGATCCTTTGTACCCTTTTATTTCTGTATCTCCTGGATGAATTATACTTTCTCCAAGGTGCCAGCCCCTTTTTCAGCCCATTAAATTATATCTTTATAAGTGATCCCAATAAACAAGGACTCCTCTTGTAGAGATATTCCCTACATAATAAAATATTCTTGTACCTTAAGACGTTTGTCATTTATTTCCTATAGGTATTCCTTAAAGTTTGTTTCTCCCCCAGCCTCTTGGTGGTACTGTACCTAGTGCTTGGGAGAGGCTATTTATACTCCCGCTTTCTCTAGTTCTCTTTCCTCCACTACAACCTTGTCTTAAGAATCATGATAAATAGTTAATCCTTCTAGTTAGAGTTGGATTGACTTAGCCTTCTTGGTATCTATGATAACTTCTTTAGTTATTCTCAGTACACCACTATCTAGAGTGATCTTCCTTTTCCTATGAGTTATTTTTACGATATATCTCTTCTTTTTGTCATACGTGAGTAAATCTAAGTGAACCACCTCCTCAAATTGTTGAGGCATGGAATGATCTCCCCAATAAATTATGTTTTTCAAGCTCCCAGGAGTATAGAAATGTTTTAATATCGGGTATTGGGTAAGTTCCTTAGCTGGTGACTCTTACCATGAATTCTTCTCTACCTGGCTTGACTTTTCTTCATTAGTGACACTCCCATGGGTTTTAGCTTGAAATTATTTCTTTACCTTTTGGCCCAAAACTGATGAATCAACTGGAAACCTCTCATTGGGATTCTTAGTTTCTTCACCACTTCTTGGGATCTTTGCAGAAATGGTGTTAGTGTCCTGCATTATTTTCTCATCATGTTTTGTTCCATTTCCTCCAACATCTATGTCATCATTATAATTGTCATGTGACTCATCATTTGTTGCAGAATCATTGATTTTCTTCTTACCATCCTAGTTGTTATCATCATTGAGCCAATCTATATCTTTTTTAATCTCTCCTAGTAATGGCACCTCTTGACCCTACCCACTTGGTGGGTCTTGATATGATTCACTTATACTTGATGAAGAATCATGTTTTTCTTGACGAGTAGAGTCATTCTTCTGTGGGAGAATCACCTTTCTCTTCACCTCCATTCTTCTTTGTCTCTTCCTTATGTTCCTTTGAGGGAATTGTTATATTTTCCTCTATGATGGGGTTTTCATTGACAATGGGGAAAAAAAAATCTTACCCTTTCTCTTCTTCTCCTACCAGGTCAATGATTTCACCATACTTCTTCAAAGTGATAGGTTCTCCTTACTCCTCACCATTATTCTTTTCCTATTCTTCTTTTTCTTTCTCCAATGTCTCTAGTTATTCTTTCTTATGTCATCTATATACTTATTCCTAGATCCTTTTCAACTCATTGGCCCATCCCTATTCTTTATTTTTATTCTTATCATCTTCTTACTGTCGGGAATTATCCTCCTAATCTATTTTTCTCTTTTCAATAAATTTGTGTTCCCTTTGCTTCTTTTCAACTTTATTTATTTTTCCAGTAAGTGCTTCTTTTGTTTAATCTTATTTGTCCTTCTTCCTCCATTCTTCTTGAAGCCTTATTTACTCATTATTCTTTTTTAGGATTCTTTCTTGTTCTTCCTACATGGCTTGATTTTACTTTCTTTTATGGGGTGTTCCTCTCCTACTTGTTGTTCTTTGCCATATCCTTTTTTAGAGTAGACTCCAACATTCACCATCTTTATCAATTCTTCTACATATAGAAAAGAAAATATGGTTATATTTGGGTTTACCCTTCTCCTCTGCACTTGTTTCCAATATTGAGAATTCTCAATGAATATATCTTCTTCCCATTTTTTATGAGCATAATGCCAAGTTAGGGCCACCTACCCTGCATGTTTTGGAACCAGCCCCTTGTGGTCATATTTCCTATATCTTCCTTTCATGAATATATACTCCAAGTGTACTTCAACTTATTGTTTAGAATTCTTGTAATATTTTAGTACATAATACCCTATCTAAAAATTGTAAGGGATGAACAACTTCCTATTTTTTTTTCACAAGGGTGGCATTGAAACCCTACATGACAAATTGATAACAGATTTCATTGTTAACTAGATTGTTAGGTACATACACAGGGAGAAGATGTGGTGGGCTCATGGATCCATAAATTATTAGGTATGTATATGTTTCCTTAAGATATCATTTCCCTATGTAGGTTATAATATATTTCTCTTGCTTTGATAACCCACAGAACTCCTTCCCAAACATAAGGAAGTAGATCCTAGGAATGAAAAAATCACATATTTGGGAGTGAATCCTTTTATACATGTTTTTCCAAAGCATGTTGAAGTACACATGGTCTGGTGTCTCAGAGATATGAAAACTTAATGATAGTCAATGGAATGTATTATGTGCATAAGACACATCCAAGAGGAATGATATCATGTGGAGTTTAGGAGGATTTCTAGGTTTTGGAGATTATGCTTGAATGATTTTCAGGCTGAGCTACTTAGATATAAAACCTCCCAAATTAAATTTCTTCCCCTCATTTCCACATGATAATAAAAAGGTAACCATAATTATGAGAATCAGGATAAATCCCTCTCACCATATAATCTACATAAAAAGATCATGAAATACATGTACAACTCCCTCAACCCTAAAATGGCATACTTACTTGCGGATAATTTATAAAACTTCCTATTTTATATCCACTAGTTGTTTAGTATCTTAAGTTTGTCATAATGTTCATAGAACCTAATCACAAATTCCTTGGTGAGGGATTCATCGGGGTCTAGAAGTTTGTAACAAAAGGTCATATCTTGAGGAAGGAGGGATCCTATGCACTCCCCTTGATCATTCACAAATTTTCACTCTTGAGCCCTAGTATAATTAATGACCCATTCCATAAATTCTACGTAGGGTAGGATAGGCACCTTGGTAGCGAATGAATGTAGCTTGGACCTCTTAATTGTAGCACAAAACTCATTTTCCACCTACCTAAGATAAATATTTCTACTAAGAGTACACTCAGGGTAATCCCCATTATCAAATTTCGAGAATATGTCATTCCAGGAAGGGATTTGTACTTGTGTGGAGATCCATCACACTATGCAGTTTTCAATTTCATGAAATAGAGGCACCATGTTCGAAGCCTTCTTCAGGGGTAGCATGATAATAGGTTCTGTTAAGCCCTAATATTATCCCATTACCCCTTAATTGGGGCATATTATATTAGTAATGTTATTTTATTTATGTCGGCTTTAGGCCATTAGTTGTAATTATACCTCCTAGTCTCCTATATATACCAAGGAGACATTTTCATT